>VXBA01001887.1:425002-503769 GCA_013399895.1 Serilophus lunatus | reverse complement strand
AATATAATATAATATAATATAATATAATATAATATAATATAATATAATATAATATAATATAATATAATATAATATAATATAATATAATAATTATACAGGTCCATCACTAACTTTTGCATTGTGCTTCCTACGGAGAGGAAGAGCTGAAAAAGTATGGTTGGCACCAATTCTGCTATTTCCAAGACAAATTCACTCAAAACCAGGAAAAACACCAATATATAATTTCCTTCAGTAGCTACTCTTCCATGTCCTTTTTCATTTGTCATTGTCTTTCTCCCAAACCATCTGCTTTCTCTTCCTTACTCTGCTTGTGAATTTTGCACCTCCCTTAGAGCTATACCTATCTCTAAACTTCCAGCTCACAGTTTCACATTCCATCTTTTTCTTCACATCCACACACTCCTCAGTCTCTCAGATCAGCTCAAGCTCAAAGAACAACATCCCATCCTCTCTATTTACCACTTATGCCAACAAATCATTCTTCTGTGCATTGCCTACTCCATGACTCTTCTTCCTCAGGTTCCTCGCTTGTGTTCCCCATGTCCAGCTCTTACCATTTCTTGATGTATGATGTTAATGAATCCTGCTCTTTAACTTCCATAGCCACACACTTTAACAACCATCAATATCTTACCACATCTCTAATAGTGCCAGTTACTGAAATATTGCTGGTTACGGTTTTCTTCACATCCTATGTTCCACTCCAAATACCTTCACTGATTTAGCAGTTATAAACTGCCCAAAATCACAGACTCAGAAATTGACCATTTTTTCCTTATGTCTAGTTAATTCCATCAAACAGTGAGACAGGACAAATTATGTCACTGGCTGATGGCATGTGAGATTCCTTTGTAAGACACAAACAATGCAATCATAATGCCAGGTTGCCCAAATTTTTCCGCACTGCAAAGCATATTTTCCTTAAATTCAGTGTTCACAAGCTCATCCATTATAACCTTATCCCTTGTGTTACTTCTCACTAGCACCAGCCACACCTGAGGTACTGAGAAACTCTGGGGACTTGTAAATGAAGAGTGAACAGTACAAGTAAACTATGTTGTGAAAAAGGGTAGTAAGATTGATGGAGACCGCTCATTTAGCTACTAAAATGGTTGTAGGATGAGCAGCTTCAGAAGAAAATACAATTTTATGCCATGGAACTCTACCCAAGGTGTTTGCACACTGAAATACTGTTAACAAGTTTAAAAAAGTTTTGCTAAAGTGTTAATTTTATGGCCTGGAAATTCCTGTTATGCTATAAACCTGTTTATGAAGTCATTCCTTCTGTGCTTGGAATGTTCTCACTGCAATTTTTATTAGCTTTTAGAGCATTCTTTCCACAACTCCTCTTTTAGGGGGACCATAGGGTGGCTTAGCAAGTAGCTTTGCAACCCTATTGCCTGAAAATCCATTCTGGTCAATTTAGCTGTAACTATGAGGTTGTTTCACTGTAAGATCCCCAAAAGTCTCTAGCTTGCAAGACAGTGAGAATTCATGGTTCCAGCCTTCAGTTAGTTACTGCATCTAAAATTGAGTGACTGAAGCATTATGGAAACAGCAAAAACATTTTCAAATAAAATAACTGTAATGAAGATAATCAGTGTGGGGCTGGAAGGCAATGCTTGCACTTTTCATATCAACTCTCCTCCTAAATCTTCCCTGATCAGTAAGAACAGAGGGAAGACTTCTAGCAATTTTTCACAGAAAAATAAATGCAAATCCGATTCTTTATCTTCTGACCTCCCAGACTCCTAATATTTGTGGTGGAAAAGAACTGTCAGAAAATGTGCATATTTTTGGAACTCAACACTCACTTGAGCCAGCAGTATATCTCTGACTCAGGCTTAAATATAATCTACATTTCTGTAAAGAAACTGCAAATTTAGACCAAAAACTCATTCTTCCTTCTTCTTGAAATACACTTGTTCACTATTCACCAGTTTCGATGAAAACTGATTTTTCAGAGATACACCCACTGCCTCAAATAAGGGCTCTACACCTATTAAATTGTTCAGTGTTGGCAAGCATCTATTAGAAAGGTTACACTACCAACAATACAGGATGTGGCCATATCCAAGTCAAAATCCTGGTTTTAGGATTAGCCTTAACACTATCCGACAGAAAGAAAGGTTTTGCAAAAAAATTAAAACCTAGGAAGAGAGGCTACAAAGCTCAATTCAGATACATTTGGAAGTGGCATCAACAGTACTCATATACCTTGCAGAGGCTGGTTGCAGTTAAACAAATCAATGCTTGTCACTTGCTTGGCTGGGAGGTGCTTTCTATCTCTTTTTCTAAGTTTTATTTGAAGTATTCCTGTAAGGATGTGAGGAAAATGATGCTTCCCTTTAAAATAGCATGAATCATATAGTAGAATAAGAATCTGCAGTATTTGTTCTAGTTCAATTAAATTAATTTTGCTAGGCAAGAAAGGAGAAGAAAATATATGTAAGAGAAACAAGTATATGCAATCAAACATTTGAAAAACATAGTATATTGCACTAGAGGAAAAGCACTACTTAATATATCAATAATTGTGCAAACTATAGAAATCGGAGCCAAATTCTATCAAATACCCTTCATATCCTTTGAACAGCATGAAATCCACTCTAAATTCTCCGATGGACTCATTGCATTGTACCAATCATCTGCCTAATCCTTATGCAGATTTCCATTTCCACAATACATTATGCGCAGCAATAAAGCGGGCTTTTGACAAGAGTGGCTTTAGATTTTTACTTAAGAGACATGAGGCTTTCCATGTCTTGTAAGGCTCAAAATTGCCTCTGTTAAGGAAAGCATTTCACTACATTCAAACACTCTTCCCCACGAGACAATTTATTAACACTATCCAAAAACTCTTGGATCCCACAGGTCTAAGGCATACTGCAGTCCCTAATCCTAATCTTCAGCAAAACCATGGATATTTATGACTTTTATGTGAACTAAGTCAAGCCTCGCATCCCATAATGGCCATGTCATGATATGATATATTTGCTGCCAATTTATATTATCAAATTCATGGCCTGGGTCTCTACAGCATTTTACTCTTCATTGAGCTTCTTCAGACATGGGTAGGTTTTATAAATAATGAGGAATAGATGTAGAGCATCTAGCTGCAAGCGGAAAATAAATGAATACATGAAAATTTGGTCAGATTTTGTTTGCCTCATTAGCTGATCACTAAAACAGAATGCCTATTTGCAAACATTTGCAGTTGTGCAATTAAACATACTGATAGTCACCCCAGCTTGCATTAACAATAGCATCTGAACTGACAGAAACATACAACTTCCCTCTCAGTTAGGCTGACTTATAGGTCTTTGGCTCTATGTATTAAAGGTTAAGTTGCCAAATTGGGCTGAAAAACAAAGTTTTATCTCTTCAGTGATCTACTACAGGTTTTCTAAACACAATTATTATCAACTGGTTGTATTTTACCTAACATTCTTAACTTCAGAGACCTACAGAGATAGGCTTCTCCTCTGTCTGTTGGAACAACAAAACAAAACAAAACCAACCCCAAACTCAACTCAAATTCACACAGTGTTACAGAAAGGAGGACTTCCTTGAGATCTATTCACAACAAAATACTGCACTACAGGCTGCACCTGGACAAAAGGAACTAAAAGAATTATTATTTTATTAAATGTTTGTTACAAGCCTCCTGGGACTTCTGAGTTAATTGGACAGTTTGGGATTTATGACCAAAGTGCATTGGGAAGTGCAAACCATGGAAATCTCAAATAAGCCATTTCTACAAACAACCACCAGCTTTACCCATGTGTAATGGTATTTGCACTACGCATGCCCATGTGCGAATTGCCAGTTCTTCAGTCTAAAATACATTTTCCCAACTTTCTGAATCAGCATCAATGTATGACAATGAATTTCCCATGACAATTTGTTTCAATGCTTAGTCACGTTCTCTGTAAAAACACTAATTTTTTAACATCAAAGAAAAACTTGAGCATCTGAAATGGAATATCTTCTTTAGTTTTGGGGGGTTTTTTTAATTTTTTCAGACACTGGTCTGATGCGAGCACTGAATTTATCAGCAATTGAATAGCAATGAAGTTTTTCTGCATTAAGAACCCCCATCAGTGCCTAGGAGCTATAAGAAAAGAGTTTCTGGTTGTGCAAGGTGACCCCATGAATATGACAGGCAGCAAACTCATTCTCAGAGTCCTCATCGTAACAGAGAAAGAAGGTAAGACATGACAAGAGACACGATGGTACCTATTTAGGAGTATTTTCTTTCCACAGATAAACATACTGTTGCCTTTCTCTCCCCAAAGACCATATTGCCCATTACCCCTTTACAGGGAAGCCTAAGGAGGAGACCCTTATCCAGCCTGCTGCACTTCAGGCCTCATGATGAATATTATCATGATAAGATTCACATCCCTGAGTGTAATGGGGGAGGGGTGGTGTTTTCTGGGGGGTCTCGGGGGTTACAGGTCTCAGGGGTTTTGGGGGAAGGGAGGAGGGAAGGGTGTTTGAGAGGGTGTCTGGATTTGGTGCCCTGTTTAAAACCGGTGTTTTTTAGAAATATGAAGGAAAGGATCAAGATCGCAGTGTCCGCGGAACAGCAGGGCTCTTCCCCTTTCCAGTGGAGAGATGGGAATGGAGCCGAGTGCTCCTGCTGTCTCTCCATTTTTTTTTTCCAGCAGTGCTGATGGCTGCGCAGGTGGAGCTCTGGGGTGGCGGCGCAGCAGGCTCCCACGGTCCCCCTACCTGGCCCCGTGAGGGTGGGGAGTGGTGCCCGGTCCTGCCAGGTGCCACTTTGCTGGCAACTGTGGCTCCTGGCAGTGGCAGCGGGCAGAACAGGGAGGCAGGTGGAACCACGCTGTGAGTGCCGCTGCCGGACCCTGGTGTGCCCGCGGGCAGCGGGGGGGATGAGGTCGCCCAGCGGGGTGGCACAGGAGGTGCGGTCCCAGCAGCAGCAGCTCCCAGCTTGCAGGCAGAGGCACGCTGCGGGTGCCAGCACTGGGCCCCAGCGCGGCTGCAGTCAGCAGCATGGGCGTGCGGTGGCCAGTCCTGCCCGATCCAGCCCAATGCCTCATGGAGCACACGGAGCCACGCGGCGCCCCACCTCCCAGCGGTGGCCAATGCTGGGGAGTGGCAGCCAGTGCTGCCGGCCCACGGGGTCCCTGTTACCTGGCAGTGCTGGTGGTGGCAGCTCCCTGGCCCGTGAGCAGCTCCTGCAGTCCCACTGGTCCTGGGGACCCCTCTTGGGGGGTTCCTGCAGACGGCGGGTGCCCTGCAGATGGCGGCTGCTGGTCTCCAGGCCCTGGGCATGTGGCGTTTTGGTGGGAACCACCATTTTGCGTGGAGTGAAGATCCTGAGAGAAGGCAGAGCCCAGCTCTGCCAGCCCACCAGAAGATGGCTTGGCCGGGAAGAAGACGTCAGATTGCCGCGAGAATTGGAGGGCATAAAAAGCCTGAACACGGAAGTCCTCACTCTCTTCAGCTTTTGCTCGAGCTGGGAGCAGCACGGCCCCTCTCCTCCCAGGTCCCAGACTGCGCGGCCTGCTTCCACCCACCTCCATAGGCACAGGGAGCACCACAGGGCCATCGGAACCAAGCCAACCAAACAGCAAGTGATAGCTTCCCCATGGGTGTCCTGGGGGGGTGTTTTCACCATTTTTGTCTTGCAGGAGGCTCCAAGTGATGGGAGTGTACCATCTTAGAGGCAGCTTCTATTCCTTCCCCTGCTTTTCAGCCAGCCCTCTGGCTTGAGGAGCTGTTTGGGTTTTTTTGTTTTGTTTTTTTGCGTGACTTTGTCTGGTGTCTATTGTGCAAAGTCTGGGGTTCCCATAAGGTTTTTCTGATTGAGCCCCTAGACAATAAAATGTTACCTGCTGTTAAATTCTGTTCAGTCTTTCGTCATCGTTGTGTGCACGCCTCTAGTGAAAATAGTCATCCAAACCACTACACTGAGAAATACAAGAAATAAAATACAAGAAATATTGTCCTCGTTCTTTCTTCCTTAAGAAACTTAGATTCAGAACTTTGGATTACTACCAGGAACATAGCATACAGCAAATACCTTTTTCTGTGTCCAAATACAATGCTGCACTATAGCAAGATCTGTACACTGATCTAAATTCTGACCTAACTTCTAAGTTCAGGATTAATTGATGCTTTCAGCTAAAAACTTAGTTAGAACTGAGTGTTCATGCATGCATATAGACATTCAGAATCAAATGTCTCCCAAATACTTTCAGAATGTCTAGTGTTAGAGAAACTGTTTTTTTTCCTGCTCTAGAATAAGTGTAAGGCTCACAAGATGCAACTTTTTAAGATATACTCAAATTTTTTGTCAATAAAATAAAAAAAGGAAACATAAAAGGATAAGAAAGTCATGAAATTCAATTATTTAAGAAAAACAGTCCACAAGCTCATGTACCTCAAAGGCTAATGAAAGATATATTTATCTTTATTAAATGAAATAAAAGCAATTCTGCTGCAAACAACTTGAAAGGTTGAATGCTACAAAGAACTAGCTGAATATTAGCATCAAGGTTACAGTACTATATGCTGTGAAATAAAGCTATAAAGTATATTGACATGAACTTCCATCCCTCCTTCAGTGTCTCAGTAATAACAGAATAATTATATGAAGAAACATTAATATCAATCCTCATTTTTTAGCCACTTGAAATAAAATTAGCATCAACTGGAGGAGGGGGAACCACTCATGCATAAAGAAATGAAAGAGAGATTAGAAGAATATTTTTTATTAAGGGAATACTGGCAGAAGGTGTTCTTTCTTCTATATTTTAGAGCTCTATATTAATCACCCAGCCACAGGCAGAAGAAAAGATACAGGACTTAATACTGAAGCCTCAAAAAGTAAAAATGTTCATGTGTACTTGTAAATTAGAATTGTCAATGAGACCATCCAAAGAAGTCAGCTGACACAACCACCTGACCATAAACACATCTCCTAACAACCTGAGGGCAGAATACTCCTTCCACTGTGTCTTGGCAACACAAATGGACACTTTTGTGAGAATACCTTCCATTAAAAACCAATCACTTGCCTAAACCCAGTCAAAATCTTACTGTGCACTTCCTTGTCCAGAATTGAATGGAATGCATGAGAAGTTGAATCTCCCATGATAGCTGAGATGCATTCTTTTAATGCACAGTTGCAAAGTACTCAAATTATTAAGTAAAAGGCTGCTGAACAACTTATGTAAAACTGCATTTAAAGCCTCTTTTTCTAAATGGGAAATGGCAGAGCAACAGTTAATTCTTTCAAAGAGTAAAAAAAAAAAAAAAAAGAATTAATCACCTGAGTTTGAAACATACAATCCTTTAGCAGAACACTGTACTGGCATATTACTCAAATGCCAAACATGCCTGCCAGGTGGTTATTAGAGTTATTAATTTTAATGGAATTGCACATGAGAATGAACACTAAATGTATCTTTTATCTGATTAATCTCTACAACACCTGTTACCATGGCTCTATTAGACACTAGCGTAAATCTCCAAACAAAAATGGTGAGGAAAAAACCCATAATTAAACCCAAAGCAAAACAACTGAATCAGATCAGGAGAGCCTTCTGGTGTGCCTCGAAAATCTCTGTTGCCAAATCACTGGTAGGTTGCTCAGACAATACAATTTTCTGAGGAAGAATCCTTGAAAAGAAGACTTTGTTCAGCAAGTCACATCAAGGGACTGGTTCTGCTTTCACAACAGCATTGGATCTAGGGTAACTCTCCTGAATTCCATGGAGCATTACTTGTGGAATTATTCATTTTCTCAATGTATGGGTGGACCATTCCAGATTATTCTTGTGCCCACACAGCTTCCTTCAAACAAGAAGCATCACAGTCTTCATGGATGAGTTGTGAACATCTGCAATATCTCCTGCTTCCTCTGAACAATTCCCTGGGACTCAACAAATCCTTGAAAGCAAAATGCTAAGTTGTTTGACAGGTCAGCATGTTGGCTTTACTCTCCTTTTATGTTTTAAAACCATTTGAAAGACAAATCTAACAGATCTACTACATAAACTACAGTTAAGCTTCATCTTTCACATACCTGTTGTTTTACATATGAATGTGAAGCGTCTTTTTATAAATACTCCTAGACATGGTCTCATATGTAATGCAGTCATACAAATTCCTAGCATAACTCTGCCTGAAGATTTGGCTAGAACTCCATGTTAAATTCATATTTCAAGTCTATCACCTTGTTTGGTTCAGCTCAATGAACTTGACAGCTATCTGCAGATTTAATTTCTTGAGCACCCAGTTCTTCAGAGCAGAATAAAAATCATAAGGGGTTCATTCCTCACCTGTTCTCACACCTTACCATCAGTCTAAGTGCATGATATGTCTATATTTAGAGTGCAGGAATAAGCCTATCTTATGCTTTCACCTCTCAAGAGAGCTGTGGGGTGCAGTAGGGTGCAAGCTGTGAAGGATGCTCGGTCCTGTCAAGCACTGTACATTCGACTCAGGTACTCTGCAATCCTCTGCTGCTGACTGAAGTAGGAAATATCCCTTATTACTCAAACAAGGAATCAATGTTTGAAGTTGACAATTTTTGACAATTTATTTCTACATGCGAGCTACTCCATCTCATTGGATCATTGCAAAAAATAGCCTTTAAAATATACTCATAAAACAGTTGCCAACTCTGTTTGCAAAACACTGTTTACTTACATTGCTGAAGTAGCCATTGACTTTCCACAGAGTACAGTAATTTAATTCTATACAAAGTTTTTAACATCAAGTATGTTAATTATTTACAACATAATGTGTTTAATGGTGCACGTTATTACTTACTTTGGGTAATGTATCTCACACATTTTTAATATATCAAGCCAGGAAATAAAATTATTATCCAGAGAGAGACAGCTTTACACTTATCCTTCATTGCTGATGTCTCTACTTGTCTTCTGAGCCTGCAAGTAATTCCTTTCTTTAATTTAGTCAGCTGCCTGGAGGGTTTTCTAGAAAAGTTTCTGATGATCTCAAACTTAACTGAATATGAAATGGAAAGGACATGCTATTCAATTTAGGTTTAACAAGTTTATTACTGACATACTGGTCCTTTGATGGACCACTTCACATTAGCAAACACATAAAAAATTGAAGTCTTTTGGCTTAAAAAAATAAATAAATAAAAACAGAGCCTAGTAGCATGATGGCCTAGCAGTTTCTTTTCTCCTTCAGTAATTTAGATTTATTTTTCCCCTTCAGTAAGAAAGAATGAGATTTATTTCTAGTGAACACATAAAACATCTCTAAATCATATGTTCCTACAGCAATAAGGTGATATTGTAGGAAATACCCCACAAAATTTTAAAATGCTCAAACAAAAACATGTTTAAGATTGGAGTTTGGGCTCCAAAGTGAAAAGTAAGAGGGACAATATCTTCCAGAAATGCAATTTTTAAAACCACAGAAATGTGAAGGATTTAAAGTTAGCCTTTCTAATAGAATGCCAGTAGTCATAACAAGCCACACAGTTCATGTTCGGAAAGAAAGGAATACTGAACTGAGGCCCCTAGATGCTTAAGACATCTTTCCTCACCAAGCCTGTACTGCTTTGTCTCATGCAACTTCAGTATTTCTCAGGTAAGTAACACTCCCC
Source organism: Serilophus lunatus (assembly GCA_013399895.1). Lineage (NCBI taxonomy): Eukaryota > Metazoa > Chordata > Aves > Passeriformes > Eurylaimidae > Serilophus > Serilophus lunatus. The sequence continues at coordinate 494,150 of VXBA01001887.1, read as the reverse complement.
AAAATGAGAAGTGTCTACGTGCATGGTGGTGCCAGCATGCCTAAAGCATGAAGTATATGCATGCATGTGTTTGGATACAAAGGAAGAATTTGTTGAAGCAAACTAGAATTTGATGAAGCAAACTTTTCCCAACTGTCCAAAGGTTCTAGTCCTTACTGGAAGATACGGAAACCACAGTGACAGTATATACTGTGTACAGGAGCTTGACAGGAGTAAGGTCACTCAACAGAGAAGAAGATAAGAGGGAAAGGAAGAAATTCCTTATATGAAATAAAATGTTTCCCTGGTCATACTCACAGGTTATGAAGTTTATATACAATCATGATTTTAGTCCTAAAAACCAAAGGAAAGAAAAATCTTCAAAAACGGGAAAAAAATCCTGATATATCATCAGCTCTTTGGAACTCCTGCCTGGATTTCTTGAGTGTTTTAAGTCTGCCCATTCCTAACCACTCTCCAAAACCAGAATATGTACTTCCGAAGTGTTTCACTGTTTCTGGAGAAGCGAAGGGTGTGAAAGCCTGGATTTGAATTTCACTTCATTATTCATTTGTGTCAGAACAAACCAGATACAGGGCATGTGAGTATGTACATGCAGCAGAGCCAGAAGCCTGCAGCCACATGGCTAGGCCTGAAGCACATGGCAGGCCTGCTGCTGTGAACAGTCCTGCCCTCAGAGCATATGGTTTGCAGCCAAGACGGGCAAGTCCATGAAGAATCACAAGGCCTGAGAACCATGTGGCTGCCTGTCAATCAGGGAAGCCTGGCAGCCCACCCACACCACACCTCCTGGAGCTCCTGATTGACTGCAGCATCTCTCACTCTGGCTGGGAGGACGTTGAGTGGTCAGTGGACCAGATGTCCTGCCTGAGGAAGTGGCCATGGCAGCAAAGCCATATTTAAACCTCCATTATGTGAATTCAATTTTCTGTTTCAAGACCTGAGGGAGTCCAGCCTCCTGTCCAGAGACCTAACAACAAATGACTCTTGAATCTAACTATTTTTCTCTCCTCTTTCTCTCTCTGCTTCTTCCTTTCTTTCTATTTTCTTTTTCAGTCTTTTAATCTCTTTTCTTTCTCTTGTGGGTAACTTAAAAGTGATGAATAGTATTTCATTCAATTTTATGAGGTTAGTGTTTGCTAATGCTTTAGTGTAATTATTTTCCTTAATTATATGTTATTCCTGTAAACACTTCTGCCAAAACACCTACTTTCTTATTAAATTAAATTCTCTTAGAGAAAATGTGTTACCATTTTCTCTGGACAGGAATTTGGAGATAATAATGAACCAAAAGGCTTTTTACAATAGATTGGTTAAAAAAAATCTTTTGGAAGCCTTAAATAAAAGTAGTGTTCCCAGTTAAGCTTAGATGGCTTTGGAGCTGTGTTGCTACAAATGATTAGATGATCACAACAGGGAACTAGTTCAGATATGAAATGTATAGAAAATGACTCCTCCTGTAATTAGCATTAAATTGAAGAAACAACATATACATTGCTTACAAGGCTCCTGCATTCACCTAAAAGTGCATTTAAAAATGTAAAGCAGTATAAAATATTGACAGAATTTCTCTGAGGTTTTCTACAGACTGATAGTATTAATTCTCTTTTTGCCTTTGAAGGTAGAAGCTGCAATGCTGTGTTATAGTTTTAATTTGTTTGGTTTTCTTTTCCCTCTTTTGTTTGAATTCTTATGCATTTGTTATGAGTTGGGAGCCACCCTGTTGTCATGGTAACGGACTGATGGACCACGCCCCCACCAGAGAGAGAGAGAGAGGGTCTCTCTCTTTCCTGCCTCCGACCTGGCCGGGGAAGCTGTCTCCAGCCGTTTCTTTTGGGAACCTCAACTAAGCCTTCTTCCCCCTCTGAGCTCACTTCAGCATCGGCAAAGAACTACTGGGCAGCCATAAGCCTTTTCCAGTTGGCGGTTTGGGCCTCATCTTCATAACCTTTTCCAGCAATTTTTGTTTTGTTTTTTTCCCTTTTCCTTTGTGGGTTTTTCCTCGGATGGGTTTTCAGGGCAGTGAGGTGGTTCTTTGAACCCAATTTCTTTCTTGTGGAGGGGGTGTGTGTGTGTGTGTGCTGTTATCTTTTGGGAATCCCGTGTGTGTGTGAGTGAGGTGTTAAGATAGATATAGATATATATAAATACATATTTATATTGTTATTATAAATATGTATATATTTGGGTTTGGGGTTTTTTTTCTATTCCCTTTCCCTGTAATAAACCTTGTTGTTTTTTTTCATTTAACGAGTTTCTGTTATAAGTGATAAAATTCTCTATTGTCTCAAACCGGGACACTATGCAAACACAAATCATACTGAAATGTGTACTAGTTTGAAATCAAACCAGTGGGAGATTGCAAGTCAGAATTATAATTTAATAGAAAAAATAAATAAATAAATAAATAAATGCAGAAGTACAAGAACACTGACAAAGTCAGATACACCCTGACACTCTATGGTAATAGCAGTCCAAGCAAAGCAGTTCCGTTGAAGCAGTGATCCTGTAAAAAGGAAAGGGTGAGAAAGTCCAACGGTAGCTCTTGTCCTCTGGGAGTCCAGTAGGTAAGCGCTCCTGTGGTGTTCAGAGTCTCAGCTTATATCCAGGATGGAATTGTTGTCTCCTCCCTCTGGGTGAAGCATCTCACAATGGGATGGTGAGTCGTGTGATAAGGCCTGATGGGCCCATTAACAGCAGATAGTCCAGGAAGGAGTTATCTCTGAGTCATGGGGCGAGGCATTGATAGCCCATTAACAGATGATAATACAGAGGGAAATGGCAAGGAACACTGTTTCACCAGCTAACGGAGATGGTAATAGAATATACTTCAACCTAGGACAAATGCTATCCAAAGGTTGGATGTAACTGGTGACCTAGAGTGACAACATGGCTGTTCTGCAATCCAAAGTAAAAACAGAAGATGGTGCTTGTGTGAGCTACGATGATAAAGTACCTAATTCATGTTAGTGGAGGTCACTTTTTTCAGTTAACTCAGTGGGCTCCAGGTTGGGCTTTGTGACAGAAAAGGTGGACAGTGATTATCTGTGTACACTTCTACATGTGTGTCTGAAAATGACAGACACAGGTGTGTGCAAATACACATACTTCCTAGATTTCACAGCAGTTTCTAAGGGGCTCAGATGATCAGTGACCCCAGTTTGTTCAACTGTGTGTTTACATCAGGGAGGAAGAGGAAAAATAACAATAAAGGTGGAGGAAAAGGGAACGGAAATGAGGTCATGCTCTTCCTCACCTTCCTCAACATTTTCACGATGTCTCAGCACCCAGTGCTGCTGAAGGACAAGGGCAGAGGGGAGCACACAGCAGGGTTAGATGAGTAGACAGTGGGAACATCATTGCCTGCTATAGAAATGAAAGAACTGCCTTGGGCTTAGTATTTGAAGTGCTGAATGAAAGTGCTTGGAAAAAATATGTTGTTGCTAGTCAAAACTGAATTTTGACTATTTATTTGACTTAAAAGATTTAAAGCATCCCTGCCTTATACTAGTAATAGTATAGGAAAAAGAAAAGCAAGTAGATATGTTTGTAGGGAGGAAGCAACTTCAGGTAGGAATATTGCCTTGCCAAAAGAAGTCACAAATTTTGAGAGAAAAATTAAAAAGCTGAGAAAAGAATAGATAAAATACAAGACCTCTGAATCAAAGGGTGAACCACAAAGCTAAGTAGACTGCCAGGACAAGAATTCAATTATATTTGTCTTTCATATATTTTCTAATTGCTAAGGATCTGTGGTGAAGCAAAGCTTCAGGTCCTCTGATCTCAGATACAAAAATCCATGCTCTGATAAATAAAATACATCTGAAGAGAAAAGAGAGGGAAGTTGCAAGAAAAGCGTAAAGGGAAATAATTATCCCTTATTGCAAGGCACGTTAAATAGAAACTCTAAAAGCGGACACTTATTAGCATAGTTAGATCTGTCCCTCTCCAAAGAGAGATGTGGCATTGAGAGTATAAAAGACACCAAGTGCAAGTGTAAACATCCTAAGGTAGAAAAGGAATTTTTCTTGCACCCTGCAGCATAGTGTGGAGATTATTATGCCACCTGTAAATCTGCCATATATTCAATATCCCAGATCAGACAGAGCAATGACTATTAGATGTTCACTACCCTGGTTCTTTCCCCACTTACCTCTCCGTAAAAGTCTGTCCTCCCTTAGTTGGTCAAGAAAGCAACCTTCACAATACTGCCATAAAAGCAGTTAGAAAGCTTGGCTAAGAACAATGTTTTACCACAGTCTAACACTATTTCAAGTGAGATTTGGGCCAGGCTTATTTTGCTTTTGCTGTTTCTACCTTCCTGGCTGCAAGGCTGCAACTCAATATCAATAAAGAAAGAGGAATCACTTATTCATTAAGCTTATGTTTTAGTTACTTAGGAGAACTCAAAATTTACCCTGAGCAGTAAGACACCACACCTAGCTCTTCTCTTTCTCTCACAGAAGAACAACTGACATCAACTTCCAACAACTTGTGCGAGGAAACCCCACTCTCTGCTCTCCTGGAGCTGACAAAATTTGTCCAAATCTCTTAAGTTTTTAATTTTTTTTCTTTCCCTAGGAATGAACCTGGATGCTGAACTGGTTAACAATTATATGACTTATTAATGTCAGTAAACACCTATTGTTTGGAGGCGTTTCAAGTTTTTAATAATTTTTTTCCATTATATCAGTGATAGAAGGCTTACTGTCATTGGCTGAAGTCTTCACTTCTTTCCCCGCCTACATATCTCTACTCAATGAAACCCCTGGAATTTTCCTTGGGGTGCAAAAGTGATTGCATTGGCTTTGTGCCTTTGTGGGCCAAGCAAGAATTTAGAAGTTACAATGGAAAATGTAATGGTATTTGGAACTTTTAAAACGATTTACCTTTCATGTTTTGTTCTGAGCTCAGCTCAGAGACTACCCTTTCACAGTCAATCACTCCCAGCCATCTCTCAATTCACTGCAAACAAGATTAAGCTTTTGTTACTGTCTCAAAGTCAATCAGGGTCATCTGCAGCAGGCAAGGATTGAAGGTGTTTTCTAACTTGCTCCTTATCCGTTGGTGATAAGGTTCATTCCTTTTCAAGTACATTCCAAATGGGGGAAAATATTTTTCTCTCAGACTTCTTTGCAAACTTTTGAGGCGTCTTCACAGCCTTTAGAGACACTGAATTTGAAGAACATTTTGTCTGAGGAACCTAACTTTGAAATATTTTCATTTTTTAACAGGAACAATGTATCCAGCTCGTTTTAGTTATTTTACCGAACGTGTCTATTCAGCTCTCAACTTATAGGAGATTTATTTCTCTTCTTGATAGTGTATTAATTCCACTGATATTGGTGTTCTTTTTTGTTCTTAGGTTAGTTGTGTGTTTTTGTTTTTCCTTTTTCAAAGTATTGTGATTTGCCTTTTAGGTCTAGAGCTCACCCACTATGCATGGTACATTCCTGCAGAAGAATTGTTACGGAGACAGACTCATAAAGGGAGATAACTGAAGTCTGCATAGATGATGGTTTGCATTTCAAAGGGATATTCACAGCTGAAAAACATTTATTCCCCTTTTCTGAACAAATATTTCAGGAAGGACGCTTCATTGCACAGGTACTTACCATCTCTAGAGTGTTGAGAAGTCATACAAAATGCTGATCACTTATGTGTACCTATTAGCACAAGCTAGAAACTCACTTCTCTGACATCTGTCACAAATATTTGTGCTGTAATGGCTTTTGTTCAATGCTCAGTATCTCAAACTTCTTTGCAATTCTGTCTACACTTAGCATCAGTGGTCCAGTGTCAGTGAGATATTACCATACCAGCTTGAAGAACGAATTTACAGCATAATCTCAAGCTCAAAGCCATACCATGATCCAAAGTGCAGAGACTGCCAGCCACATAGGCTCCAGGGCAGAAAGGTTCAGTAAAAGAAATGAGGTTCTTATCTAGAGTCCTTCATGAGTGAGATCAAACCTATGTAATTAAATGTTTGATAAAACATGCAGTGTGTTCTCTGAACCTCCTAGGACTTGCTCACTTTTTACTCTCTGACTTATTTATTGGCTTCAGTTGGCCATAAAGTGCATAAAGCTTTCAGCATATGAAGCTAAACATTTTTACTGTAATATTGCAACCTTAAGATGAGGGCTCAGCTGCTAGGTGTAAAGACCCAGAAAGAATCAAAGAAGTGTGACAGAAGAAAAACATTCCATCTACTAGAAAAGAGGATGTTAAGATTTATATCTTGGAAAAGACAGAATGTTTGGTTTTGCTTTTCTGCTCATTGTCCTGGTTTGATGGACAAATTATTGATTAATAATTTGTGGATACAGAGGTAGTAAAGAAAATAAGAATTTATTATGAGGAAAGAAAAAACCGATTAACTTAAAAATATTAAAATACTGAACCCCCCCCCCCGAAGAAAGCCCAATANAAGGTCCCAGGCCAGAAGAGGGACAAGGTGAGTGAGTCGTCTCCTTAAATACTCTTCCGAATCTCCGCCCTGTGTGACTCCTCCAGTCCACTCCAAAAAAGGCAATTTTGCTCTCTGCTGAGCCATCATTGGTCTGTTCAGTGCCATTCCGCCCCATCTGCATTTCAACTCCACCTCTGGCCTCTCCCACCCCACCTAAGCCCCCCTCCCCGAGAGGAAACAAAAGAAAACATGTGAGCCAAAAGGGAGCGGGGGGGAGGGGGGGGAGGGAAAAAAAAAAAAAAAGATTTCTCTTTATTTAAACGTGAGTCAAAACAGGGAAAGTTTTCTCAGTCTCAGCTAACCCAGGACACTCATACACTGAAATTCTCTTTCTTGAGAAGATTAAAGCCTTAGAAGTGAACCTTTGCATGGCTGTGAGAGCATTTATTCATTTGAAGACAAAAATTAAATGTAACTATACTGAACTCAGAGCATGCAGCATGAAATCTACTTACAAACAGGATGGTAACTACATTCATGGAAAGCTATGCTTACCCTTGTGGCTCTGAATCCAGTAACAAAAGTTTAATTTCATAATCATGCTTTATCCCACAACAAACCACCCGGCCAGATTTCACTCTTGCCACCTCTACTTAGGGTGACTTTTGTCTTCAATTTGATTTTAACAGGACTGCGTGGCATAGCTGAGCACAAATGCATAAACCCTGATTTCACTGTGTTTCAGATAGATCTCTAGATTACTCCTTACAGATAGGCACTGGACTGTTAAGTCAGATCAGGTGTGAGTAGCGAAAGGCTGTTGTACCTTTCCATGTCTCACAAGAGTTTCCTGCAGCTTGTGTATCTGTTGTCTTTTTCCTCTTGATGCATCCATTTCCTCTGCCACTTTCAGCCATAAATTTTTCAACATCACATTGCAACTTGTAGTGAAGTGAAGCAACATATATAGATAAATATATATATATATATATACACATGCCCCCACACAAACATGCATAAACACAAGTATATAAAGCAGTACGGTACAAACTATGTCTGAGATGAGCACATACCAAAGATTATATCTAGCATTTTCACTATGTCATGTTCTTCACTCCACCTCCTGGTGATTTTTTTCATTCTGTGATTCCTTTCTGAGTATATGTGTATGTATGTGTGTGCACATTGAATAAAGGTTGTCAGCATGTAGGAAAACTGAGGACCACAAACTCTTCTGTCTGTTTGCAGTCTTGCATTGATGCAAAACAAAGGCTGTACATCTTGTGCACTGTTGCCAGATAGGAGCTTTCAGAGACTAATCCTGAATGCTGGCAGTAAGATTTGTCAGTTTTTGTAATGAAGGAAGCTGATGACAGAACTGGCTGAGTTACTGCACTGCTCGTTAGATCTGACTTACTCCCTCCAAGGTCGTCTGTCCATTTTGAAAAGAAATGAAAAGATCCAAACAACTCCAGAGCCAGGAAGAAGTTTGTGCTATTTCCCCTCCACTCACACCAGTGGGGTGTCAGGACTATTGCATTTATAGGGAGGAATACAGAGTGGAAAGAGAAGAGTTGAGAAGACATTTCAGAACAGAGATGTTCTGAAATGAAGAGCACAGCTAGTGAGAGTTCTACCTTATAGTTACCTCTATATGCATTTTTTCACCTGGTCAACAACCAATTATGCATGAGCAGAAGCTATTTGCAAACACGCTTTGATGAAGCTGGAAACACATTGATTTCCATTAAGAGAATGTACTTCAGAAGTCCACTTCTTGTTTGGGCATCTATTATTATCACCAAGTTTTACATCATCTAGCAAAAGGGGAGTCTATGGCTGTGATCCTACTTCACCTGAAATCTGAAATAATTAAAATGACAGGCTCAAATATTGACAGAGAGTTGCCAAAAAGAAATTTGATTAACTGCTCGGGGATATCCATCTTTACTCATTACTCTCTGAAATTGCCCTGTCAGTCAGAGCAACACAAGTGTTTCACATGGAGGATTTAGAAAAATCAGACTGAACTGGAACCAAGGGACCTTCTCTGCTCAATTTACAGTGGATATTACTTGCAAATTACTTCCTTCAAGGAAAAAAATTACTGTCAAAGAAGAGGACAATGACAGGTTGCCAAATATTTTTATTTCTCTTAATTGTTGTGATAGCAAATAGGAAACTTGTGGTACCTTGAATAGATTTTACAGCTAAAAAATGCTGCTAACCAAAAAGTTAAAAAAATTCAAAACAACAAAAAGCCATTTTGAAGTCAAAACAAACTAACAAATAAATAATATCAAAACCCATGCCAAACCAAAACTCTGCACATCTATGATGGTCATCATGTTTCAGTATGTACTTATAGCTACCATAATAAAAAGAATTAAAATATTCTAGAATGAAGTCTTTGCACCAAATTAAGTTCTTTTATAAATCTTTTATGTAGAATATAATTAATATAACAAAGTAAATATAGTGAATTGCATATAATAAAACAGCCTTCACAATTACACTTTTAAAAGGAGAAAGAAAAAAAAAAGCAGAGATTAAATTTTTTTTTATTTTCTCCTCTTTCTCACAGCTCCTCCAACACATTACTGGACTAAACCACTGACTTTGCTAACTTTTTTGTTCTGTGTCGATTGCCTGGAAAGCTGATGAACACAGCTCAGCTCATGCATAGGAGAATACTATTAATACCCAGTTCCCTGGGCACAGGAAATATCACACACTATATGTAGGCTCTTTATTTGAGCTGCAGAAAGTTGGTAGGAGTGGCTGGATTAAGGTTTGGGAGGGAGTGTTAGCAGTTGTTCTTTTTTAATCTCTGGAAGTTCCTGCTCTTTGTGTCTGGCTACAGACCCCTGCAAGGACAGTACACCGAGGGAGAACCGAGTCTCACTGCTGTACACACAGGCACAGCTGGAGATGATTTTCCAAAATGCGTCTATGAAAAAGCTAGCCATGATGTGAGAACCCATCAGACATAGAAAATTTGTCTAAGGGTTTTTCTGCTCTGTGCCGCATAGCATGCTGCAGACATACCCTGACTGTGGTTCCAAACAGTGCTAGACAGCATAGTTTAAGACATCAGAAACTTCTTTAGAATAGTTGGTCACTCATGAAATCAGCAGCAGAGTTTTAGTGATGTGTTATAGTAATGTGAACTTTCCTAAAACATTGAAAAAAGCAGTCAAGGTGAAGCTTGTGTATGCTTAGGATATGCTAGTACTCAACAGAGCCCGTGTAAGTATGTTCAACAACAGCATAATGATGTCTTTTTACAGATAGAGATAAATTTAAGAAACATGAAATCTAGATCATTCTTCATTTGACTTTCTTTGGCAATGTCTAAGTGCTTAAAAATATCAAATGGGACTAATTCTTAATGACGATTTTGCAGAGAACTATCAAACACTCTCTGACATTTAGGATTCAGTTCTCTGAGAAATGAATCCTAGATGGCTCTTTAAAATATTTAAAGGCTTACTTTTTCCCTTGACATTGCCTCTGTGCAAAGGCATGAGACAAATAGATACTGAAGAACAAATAAGGCTTTGAAACATTGCAAACTTCACCTTGCTACTACACTCCTGTAACATTCACAAAATGTCAAAAAGATCTTCTGCCACCCCGTGTTACACTGCTTCCTTTGAAGAAAATAAATCTTAGTTCAAGGATGCTGTTTGAAAGAGAAAACGGCTTGTTATTTTTGGTTTCCATAGTAGTAAAATAGTTACTTGCCATGAAAGTCTACACAGCAAACATTTACAAAATGTAAAGATACACCTTTCTTTTTAAAGCTCTAAATCCATAATAGTTTGGGATAGTCCAGCATCTGTCCCATTCCATTGCTCCTAGAAAGTGAATCAGAATGTGCATTTTTATAATTAAAGACAGCATCCTCTAGGGTTTATATTCTTGTAAATACCTCATGAATTCTCATACATTTTGCCTATCCTGGAAAAAAGACTGTATCTCAAGATGCAGTGCAGTCCTCTTTCTCAAACACAATGGTTGAATAGAAGTCTGCAAAAAGAACAGTGGAGTGGCTTTGTCATAAAAATATACTGCAGTCCACCAACAGAAATAGCTGACATCATCTGACATCCCATACCTTGCCTTTACAGCAATACCTTAAGTTTCCATATTCCTTAACACAGCCTAACTTCCCTGGTGTGAGGCATGGCTTTGAGATGCAATGGATTTTGATGTAATTATAACACTACTGAAAGACATTCTGAGGGAGGGTGCTTGTAGCGAGTTAGGAAATCAGTTTTGTCCTTCTGGGTTGGGGGAAAGGGCTTGCCTGTTAAACTTGGTTTTGTTTGTTTTCCTGAGAAGGGAGGCAAGTTGTGGAGCTGGGCTTGTGCCCCCGTACCTGGCACTGTGTGGAGCCAGGCTCATACCCATGGTGTGGAGTTTTCACAGGGCCATGCGGGGTAGCCTGGCCCGGTCGGGGGCGGCAGGACCCCATCCCCGGGCACTGTGTGGAGCTAGGCTCATTCCCGCAGTGCAGAGTTGTCCTTCCGTGCCATGTAAGATGGCCTATCTTGGCCCTGGGCAGCAAAGTCAAGGTGAGACAGCTGATCTCGGCTCTGGGCAGCAGCACTGGACCCTCTCACACAGGCGAGCCTGTCCCGGGGTTGGGAGCGTGGACCTCCTTGCCAAGTTTGGCGGCCGCTCCTCGGCTGCCCCTGCGCTCCTGCCACTGGCACCCCCACCAGGAGCAGCTGTAGCCTCACTGGGTGTGCGTGGAGTTGGCTCGCACCGATGCCCGCAGAGCCCCTTGGTCTGCACTAACCCTGTGGCCGCTTGGAGCGCGTGCGGAGGTTTTCCCTGGCTGCCACGGCATGCCGGTGCAGTGGTGCCTGCCCCTCTCTCAGCAGCAGCCATGGCAGCTGCTTTGGCTGCCCCATCAGGCATGGTGGACACCAGCGCCACCGCCTGTTTTTCCTGCAGCCCACTGCAGGCTGCGGCCAGGAGGCAGTGGCAGGTGTGGTGTGGCCCTGGCTGGGTGCGAAGAAGCCCCTACTGGGTGTGCACAGAGTCTCTGGCCACCTGCAGGTTGCCCTGCTGAGACCCTGCACTGGCAGGGAGGCACACTGACTGCCTTGGCCACCCCTGTCGGTGTGGCGGCTGCCCCAGCCACCACTGTGGGCGTGGCAGCTGCCCCAGCCGCCCTCACGGGTGTGGTGGCTGCCCTAGCCAGCCCTTGGGCCAGGGCCGCCGTGCAGAGTGGACCTGTGGTGGCGGGGGCAGCCCACAGGTGGTGCCCCCAGGCCCTAGGCATCTGTGGTGCTGGCAGGAGGCCCCTCTTCCTACCACATGGACATTTTGGAGAGAAACACCATCTTAGCCACATGGTGATATCTCGGAGAGGGGTGGCGCTGCTGTGCCGCTGTCCAATGGGAAGGCAGAATGCCCAGGGAGTCTGCCCTGAGAAAAACACAAGAATAGGCAGCCCATAAAAGCCAGAAGCACAGAAGCCCTGCCTCTTTCAGCTTCCTTCTGTGCTGAGAGAAGCACAGCTGCTCCTTCCCAGGTTCCTAGGCCAGGCAGTGTCATTGTGGCAGCATCGGAGCCCAGGCAGTTTCAGCAGAGGAACCACACAATGACAGGATTTGTGATATCTTCACCCTTTGAGTTCCCCCCAGGGTTCCTCTCACTGTCCCTCTTTTTCAGAGGCTCCTAGACTGGGACCAGTTGCCATCTTTGGGCCAGCCTTTCTTCCCTTCCTTCCCTTGCTCTACAGGCTAGCAGACATCCCGGAGGAGCATTGTTCGGTTTTTTTCTTTTTATTGCATAATATTGTCAGGTCAGTTGTTTATGTTTTTGGTTAGTGCCTTAGTGGGATTCCATTGTTTATAGAGCCCCTCGATAATAAAACTGTTTGCTGTTGTTTCCCATTAAGTCTCTCATCACCTTTACTGCCCCCTAGCATCCAAACCAGGAGAGTGCTCAGTGCTTCTTCTACTCCTAAAATCTCCACAGGCTTAATGCCCAAAGACTTCTTACTTGACTGTGAGCATCTTCTCCATACACCTTTGTAACTACTATACTCCACGTTACAGAGGGAAATCAAGACAAAGGAAGCCTAAGGTCTCTGAGGGCAGTATAGATTAGAATTGCGTAATGAGGAAAGGGTCATTACTTTCCATTTCAAGAAACTATGTGTATCTCTAACAACTTGTTAAGCAAAGATGGAGGGAAGAAGTGACCTTTAAGCTGAGCTAGATAATATTTAAACAGGAAAAAGTAGTCATATTGGCTTTCACTGTAAGCTTATTTGCTTAACACACATTAAGTTTCTATCTCTCCATTTTCATGAGCAAAATCTGGGCTTTTTGCTGCAAAGATTTCACATGAAGGTGAACAAAGAAAAGCCAGCTCATTTCCCTCTTCTCTAAGAATATCAAGTCTCTCATTGAAGAAAACAGCTTGTGCAGGTCACCAACAACAGCAAACGGTTACGAAAACACCAGCACACTTGCCTGTTACAGGACTAACAAGAGGAGGAATGGAGAGAAAAGGAAAAAAAAATCAGAATCCTGCATGAAGTGTGCTGGGCATCAGGGCTCATGGCATGATATTCACTGACATGATTCAGCAATGACACTATAAAGAGAATGAAGTAAAATCTTCAAGTGATTTGGTCAGCTCTGAGGACAGCTTGTAATTACCTGTGTCTCCACCAGGAATTTGAGAAGATCTGGAGCAAACTATAAAGCTTCTGTCTATCAGGTGCTCTATCTCCCTGCAAAGTACCTGCACACTGCAGGAATTCTGGACTGATCAGATTTAGATAATGAAAGTAAAAAATGTATTAATGTTTTGAGTGATGACAACTTTCCTATAAGAGTAAAAGGAAACATATTATCTTGGCTTTAAGAAAACTGTACTATTTAAATTTGAAATCAAGAGACTTTCCCCAAAATATAGAAAAAGGAACAATAGCTCTTTTATTAAATATACATGTATTATAAATATATATATGTGATAAAACAAAAAATGCAGAGCAACAACTCAATAACTGGAACTAGCAGGGAAAACACTTCTCCTGTTCAGGGTAGTTCTAACTGTGGACAGCAGGAGCCACCAGAAGCCCTTGGGAGACAAAAGGGGAGCTGTGACTCAATAAGGTGTCCCATGGACACGGCAATGGTGGCCATGACAATGGTAGAGGCATCCAGGGCCTTTCTGCAGGCAGTGCAAGGGAGGCTCTCTCACCTTTCTCTGAGGTGCAGGGAGGGGAAAAGAAGCTCCTTTGCAGATGGGATCTGCCTAAGTGTCTAAGGCAGGCTCCACTGGTGATGGCAGGGGCAATGCACAGATGCTGATGGTGGCACACACCAACTCGGGTTACAGAGTGTGTTGGGACTTTCCAGGAGCCGTGGCTAAGACCACGCAAAGTGACAACTAGGAAGCAGAGCCCAACATGGAGCCACATGGCCAGAAAAGACAGGCTCAGGAGACATACAGAAGGGAAACAGGATGCACTAAGTTGGTTGCAAGGCAGCAGCAGCCAACCCCCAAGCTAGATAGTGAGTAGGCAGGCTGTTTCTCTCATGAGCACTTTTTATTTTCTGTTTTCCTGTGATGCCTTCCCTCTCCTCCACCCCCCCTCACCCAAGATTGGCTCAGTTGTGCGTGGCAGCACAGCTGCCCCCTGCCCTTCACCGCCTTTCCACTTCTCCCCACCCTGTGGGCAGCAGTCGTGGCCACATGGAACCCCTGGCCCCCTGGAGCTGGTCCTAGAGAGTGGCAGGGGGAAAAACAGAGGTGAGGACAAAAACACACAGCACCCAGACCCAGAGCAGTTGGGATGGGTTAAAAAACAGGATTTATACCCATAACAGTATCCACACCAAATTTTTTCCCATATGAACGTGCTGTATTAAACTCAAACTTTTCAACTATACACATGCATATATACATACAGATACAGAAACAGACAAAGTGTTCTGGGCAATTTACCCAAAGATTAGAGCCTCTGAGGTACATATTGTGTTTCTCATTTCTGCATTACCCACCACATACAACTAGGTCCCTGAGCAACAACATTCCCACAAATGGGAATAGTTTGCCTTTACTTGAAGCAGGATTGATCCAAAACATTTTCCCCAGCATAACTCTCAAGTGCACTACAGAGACCTTGTCTATAGTGTGAAGGGACTCTGACTGGGCAGGGCTGGCTTGATTGACAGAATCTGTGATGCTGACTAACCAAGTAGGCTTTGCTAGATGCTGATCCCAATTCTTGAACATCCCCTCACCCAATGCCTCAAAGGTGGTTTTTAACAGCCCGTTACACCTTTCAAACTTCCCAGCAGCTACTGCATGATAGGGAATATGATACACCCACTCAATACCATATCTTTAGCCCAGATGGTAAGTAGGCTATTCTTGAAATGAGTCCCATTGTCTGACTCAGTTCATTCTGGGGTGCTATATTGTCACAGGACTTGTTTTTCAGGGCCCAGGACGGTGTTCCAGGCAGTGGCATGAGACAAAGGGTGTGTCTCCAGACATCCGGTGGTTACTTCCACCATGGTGAGCATATAGCACTTACCAGGTCTGAGGCAGTGTAATGTAATCAACCTGCCAGGCATCTCCACAGCTATACTTGGTCCACCTCCCACGATACCACAGGGGCTTCACTTTCTTAGCCTGCTTAATTGCAGCACATATCTCACACTCATGGATAACTCGGGAAATAATGCCCATGGTTAAACCCACCCCTTGGTCCCACGCCCATCTACAGGTGGCATTCCTTACCCTGCTGACCTGAGGCATCACAGGCCCGTTGGGCTAAGAATAACTCTTCCTTGTGCTGCCAATCTAGATCCACCAGCGACACTTTAACTTGGGTGGCTCGATCTGCCTGTTCATTGTTGCAATGTTCCTCATTGTCTCAGCTCTTGGGCATACATGCATCTAAATGGCAGTCTCACGATCAGCTTCTCTACCCTGGCAATGATGTGTTGCCATATCTCAGAATCCCAGATGGGTTTCCCTTTGCATTGCCACTTGGCTTTCTTCCATCTGTCTAGCCATCCCCACAGAGCTTTGGCCTCCATCCGCACATCAGCATAAAGGTAGAGCCTTAGCCACTTCTCTCACTCTGCAATGTCCAAAGCCAGCTGAACAGCAGTAAGTTCTGCAAATTGACTCGACCCCTCTTGACCTTTGTCATGTGGGACTCCATACGGCTGCTTTCCACTTTCAGTTTGTCCTTACAATGCAACAAGAACCGTCTGTGAAAAGGGCATAACGCTTTTCGTCATTCAGGCCCTGGTTGTATGGTGGGGCTTCCTCAACCTTTGTCACCTTCGCTTCCTCATCTTTATCTGTTAGACCAAAGTTCTCACCTTCAGGCCATTCAGAGATTAGGCTTTCCAATACAGGCATGCTGTGTGATTAGAGCAATCCATTTACTGCATGTAATGTCAGTGGCATTGATGCCTTAAGGGGTATGCTTAATATTTTGGGGAATTCACTTTAGCTAGGTAGCTGGATAACTTGGAATTTTAAAAGCCAGAAGAGTCTGTGTTCCAGGGTGTTTGCATTCCTATTATAGATAAGTGGAGTAGTAAGTCAAAACATAGAGTTAGGCTTCTAGGCCTACAAGGAGCTGAACTGGGGTGGAGATAGGTAACAAGGGACCATCCTGTTGGATGTTTAGGGGACATAGTAGTAAGATGGACTTTATTGGATAGTATGGGGAAGGGCACTCTGAAATTTTTAAAAATGAAGAGATTGTTATGACTTTCTCTTCTGGATCATGGACTTTGCTAGTAAAGCTGTACTCTCCCTTCACCTCTGCAAACGGTGTGTTTGTGTTATTTCTTATCTCATCTGTTTCAGGCAACAGCATGATGCCCTGAAAGAGCAGCTAGCATTCCAAAATACTATTGATTACATTAACAGCTAGTTTTCCTTAGTTCAGGGGGTGCCTGGGAGCTCCCAGCACTTTGTGGATCTGATAAAGTTTAGTACCTTTACCATCCCAGATCAGTTTTCAGCTCTGGGAGTCTTGACATCTAAGATAAAATCAAGAAAGCCTCAAGACCATGGCTCAAACCAGGCCTCAGCCTACCCATTGTACAGTTCAAAAATCCTGTGATAGCCACAGAGGTCTTGGGTAGTCTTTTCTCATAGACAACTGATACTGGAAGCAGCTTCTTGCCTTATATACCGGCAATTGGATGCACAAACAGACAGATAACATCAGACAATTGCAGATTTGCTGATATTCCCCAAAGAAAAGTTTTGAAACATGAATTTATGAAAAGTAATCACTTTGGAGACTCAGAGCAAAAAGCCCTACAAATTCTGAAATGTCATAAATTTATTTCTTTAACATCACTGAGTAGCCTTGAAACGTGGCAAGAACAGGCTTGTTCATCAAGATCATCACATCAAGACCTCTACTTGATAGTGTCTGACAAAAACCAACAGATTTACTGAGAGGGGTATTTCTCATGATTTTATAGCTGATCTCTCATTTTTGGACGCAGATGGACATTGGCATATAAGTTTGTGTCCATTTTCTTTTTGCTCTGTCTAGGCAAGTTTTCTACACTGTACCTAACTTTCGTTGTTTGATGATGTCATCTCTAGAAAAAAATAATTACATATTTCATAATTTTACCAGCAGATCCCGTTAGGACATTTCTTATAATCAGATCAGATTCTATTTTCCAAGAAGGTACAATAAAAAGGCAAAATGATCAACACAAAAGGCAGCCAGTAATCTACTCCCAGAAAACTCAAAGATTGTCAAGCATACATCAAAAGCATGGTGGATGCCTTAAACGAATGATATTTTCAGTCTTGTATAATCATACAGAGCTGATAAAGGCAATCCTGGGACTTTTTCACAACAGGGAGATTGTATAAAGAACTTTAATTTAATTTACTGCTAGAGTAGTTTTTATGTACTAGGGAAAACTCATCCCACTGAGCTTTTTCTAACTAAGATTTTTTTAAAAAAATAATTAAAAAATCAGCATATGCATGAATCTGAATTTTCATGCAAGAACAACAGATCCATGACCATCAGATGGAGCAAAGCAACCCATAAACCCTATTCTTTTGCCACCACACATAGGTGCACAGGACAGGGATTTGGTGCAAAACATGCAGTAAAGGACTGTCTTACATACACACCTCAAATAAAGGTCTGTTCACAGTACGAAATAGCTTTGCTTCCTGCAAAAATTGAGAGAACTAAAGCGGCTAAATGTCTTATTTAGTGCTGCAATATTATTCTATTTCTCCCTCCTGGTTTTTGGTTCTGATGTTTCCTGGCTCACATTTAACATATCCACAACTAATCAAAATTTCATTAAGACGTCAAGGAGACAGGTACAGTCAGAAATTTCATGGGAGGACATTTTTGTCCATAAATTATTTAAAATCCACTCATTATTAAGAAGAAAGCACAAGGCTGTCACAATGAATCCATCTCTCTTAACATGGGATGATTATCCATTATATTTGGAAACAACTCAGTAAAACTGCAGAGAAGACCCAAGGGGACCAAGACTGGAGCATGTCCTAATGCTTTCTAATTGTCGAGGTAACAAAGGCTAAATAACTTTGCTTCTCTATCAGGTAAAAAAATGTAGTAAGGCAGTCACAGAAGAAAAAGAAAGAGTAAAACACAGGATAACTATAGAGAAATTAGAAAACCACAAGTACTTTTTTACTACCAAAAGTGCAGAAAACAAATCATATTAAACTATGAAAGAATATAAATATTGCATTTTGCAATAAGTGACACAAACTAAAGTTTAAGAAATAAGCTGTAATACCAGAAAATAGGACTGTCATTAATCAATATTTCATATTCTTGTAAAAATTCCCAAACTTAAGAGCTAAGTTTTCAAATGTGGATATTGATCTGAACAGTATTCACAGGCTGGTCTGTTGCTCCAGAGTCACAAATTCGCTGTTATGTGGCTTTTTGTGTGTGTGTGTCCCTGTGTGTGGCTTTTACTTTCCCTATTAAACTGTTTTTATCTCAACCCCTAAGTTTTCCTGCTTTTACCTTTCTGATTGTCTCCTTGATTGTACTGGTGGGGAAGTGAGTGAGCGGCTGTGTGGTTTTTGGTGTCTGATGGGGGTTAAACCATGAAAATCCTCATCTCAGAAGCACTGAGGTCTGAAGTAGGCTGACACTCCACTGTGAAGCAGTGGTAATAAGATAAGGCTGAGAAGGCTCTTCTATTGTAATCCTAGATTTTTCGTTATTTCTGTGCTGCAGAAACAGACTTCTGTGAAACAAGGAATTTGGAAAGAAAACACAATACCTGAAGCTAATTTAATATCACTGATTAATTTTGCTAGAATAAACATGAGCTGGCATATTTGGAGACACTGAATTCCCCTACTGAATCTCTTTTTTTCTCAAAACCTTAGTTCATTCTCCTACTCACTACAACAGCTTTACTCCAAAAAATGGTATATATATGTATGCCAGCAAGTTCTAGCAGACAGTATAACTAGTGAGGAAAGACAAGGAAAGGAACAAGTGATATTTCACCTATTTCACTGCTGTAGACAAATGTCTGCCCATATACTAACTGAGCCCCTGTAGTAAGGCCAATTCCTTTCTGATTAAGAATGTCAAAGCTTTGGAGCAAAACAGAGATGAATGAGTGAAAAGATAGAGCCAGACGAGTGCTGGAGAGCTGCAGCTGGGACAATTTTGACCTGATCAGGGAACTCATGCTCGGAGACAGCCAGCCCAGGTGGCCTCAGGGAGCCACTGAAACTATCAGCTTTGAAGGTCAGGCCTATTTACAGAAATAACATTTTAGTACTCA
Source organism: Serilophus lunatus (assembly GCA_013399895.1). NCBI lineage: Eukaryota > Metazoa > Chordata > Aves > Passeriformes > Eurylaimidae > Serilophus > Serilophus lunatus. Next base: position 474,899 of record VXBA01001887.1, on the reverse strand, counting down.
CTGACTTCTTAAAATGGTACAAAATGTACACAACATATCCCATGAAGTTCTCTCAAACAAAAGGCCAGCATTCACTGCACCTTTCTGTAAGTCTTTTTATTCTCCACATTACACTAATTTAAGCCTGATATAAATACACTGATGTCTATGTAAGAAATTCTAATGAAACCCCAAGAAAACAAGCTCAAAATTAGACCAAAATTATTTTTATTATAACCTAGACGGAACCTGTAACACATCTTTATAAAAAAGAAAACAACATAATGAATGAAAAGTGCTGCGCTATGTCATCTTGGTTTACGTGCAATGTTGAAGTCAAGCCCCAACACAAAGTTGTTGTCCAGCTGTGTTTGGGATCCCTTAAAATGGAATCATCAATTTGGTGGCGTCAGGGATTGGGACCCTCTGAAACCACAACTGCCAACAAAACGTACAAGCCTTGTGTGCATGGTGCTGATCCAGAGGATCCAGGAAAGAAAGACTATGTACAATATTATACAGGGGGCTAATGAACTCCCAAAATGATGTCTCTTCACTACTGCAAATTCATCTGGTTTTATAGTCCAAAGACTGTTTTGGTTAATACAGCCAACAGACAAAAGGAAAGGTGGTCATGTGTCACTGTCCTGGAGCCATAGGACAGTCACAAGGTGATGTTTGCATACTGAAGACATTATATCATACTCTGGACATGCTGTATTAATAATTTAATATGCTACACAATGTAACAGTAAAGCACTTCAGAAACACAACAAACACCAGCTAGTTTATTCTGACTCCCTATTTTAAAGCACAGAAAATGATGGAAGAATAATCCACCCTATCTGCAAGGTGTAAACCCACAGTTGCACATACCAGACTGACCACTTCTTCACTATGCCCTCGCAGTTAACAATGCTTTAGAATTTAAACATTTATGGTTGAGCTTTATTAAAAGTAAGTTGAAAACATATGACCTGCTATTAGCATTTCGCAGTCTGTATTTTTTTTAAAAAAATCTTATCCTTGCATCCTGATATTTCCCAAGCTTAAGGGGGTCAGTATTGCCAGAGGAGATCTTGATGCAACACAAAGGAGAGAAATGATCCCCATTGGTTCCTGCAGGGCAGTCATTCCAGCTAACAGAAGGAAGGAAGGAACACTGAGCCAAAGCGAGGTTCCCAGGGAAGCCAGGAAATCTCCCCACGTCCACAGCAGTGAAGGACCTCAAAAGCATGACATGAAGACTGAGCCTGAGAATGCTGAGGAGAGGCAAAGAACAAAACTGGAGAAGAGGAAGAGCAATGTTTACATTCAGTGATTAACACAAAAATGTGCACAGAGGGATGAGGAAAATTTCCAAAGATACTCTGCTAACTTCCATAACATTCCTTAAAAATGTACTTATCCCAGGTGATTCTAGCTTCAGTCTTGTTAGAACAAAACACACACTTGTTTTGGATTAGTATCAGAAACATACGATGGCAGCATACTAATCCAACAGAATGCCATTAAAAGCAGTAATTCAAGCAGAAAAACCTGTATTACTGATTTTTTCTACTCCCTCAGGAATTAATTTTCCATTGCTCTCTAAGTCTCTGTGGCCATTTTTGCCTACTAAGTCACTTTATTTATCTGAAAAACTACAGATTCTAGAAAAACGAAAAGTACTTTTGGTCCAATTTTCTCCCTCAGTTTTCCTCCACAGTCATGACTGCTCCCTGTGTTATTGCTGTCAGTTTTTGGTCTGAATCTAGCTCCAGCATGCAATCAGAGACAATATTTCTACTTCTTTTTGTCATTCAGTAGATCCCACTACTAGCAGTGCCATCACTTTTTGACTGCAGTTCTGTGAATCGCTCATAAATCTTACATTAGTACCTGCATATCTTGAAGAACTGCAAGAGGAGGCTTTCCCATTCTGTACTGTTCCTCATCTAACAAAATGAATTCTCTCTTGCACATGAGGACACCTGGCTTAGGGTATTAATCTCCCTCCCAACTACATTTTGGATTACATACAGGACACAATGAAATAAATCTAACATAGGCCTGGCAGGGCACATTTCACCGCCAGCTGCCCTTTCTGCTCTGTGAAGACTCACCTGGAACAGGAACACAAAATACACCCCTTATCCTACCAGTGGTTTAACTTCTGCTAACTGCACAAACCTATTTGCATATTGCAGCCTTAGGATGCCTCTGAACTACCTGAAAGAATACAGTAGCCTTTTTCAGAACCTTGAGCTTTTGAAAGCGCTTCTTATGAAAATATCTTCCTAGCCAGTGCTATTAGTTACTCTTAGCATTGTTCTGATTCTTTGCTCCTAGTTCTTTTTCTGCAGCTTGTATTTGAACTATAATTGGTCATATTTATAATGGATTTTCATTGTTTCAGCATGTAGTGCTTCTTCCACTTCTAATGGTAGTTGTTCCACTTGTATAAAATTTAAAATTACAAATTCAGCTCTCCTAGGGTTTTATTTTTCCAAGATTTAGTCTTGAGCTAAAAGATAAAATAAGCATGCAGGATTTTGTTTTTTCCTAATTGTTGTCAATAAGACTGTATATTTTTTTCACAGGCATAATTGTACAGCTGTAGGGAATATCTCAAGGTAACAATTACATGAAATTATTAGAAGTACCCTTTCAAATCTGTTTTAAGATTAGTCAAATGAAAAAGATGATTTTTTTTAATATTAACTTTACCCAAATAATAATACCTGGCAGTCTAATCAACCTTAATTAACAGCTCATTATGATGGAAAGTTGTTACTTACAGAGAGACACCATGTGTATAAATATGTCCATTTCTTTTCATAATTAACGTGTATGAAAGACAGTTTGGGAAATGTGCCTGTGTATGATACATGAATATCATTCTGATTTTATAAACTATCCCTATTCCTGAACTTTTTGTTATGTTCTGTCGGCTACTCAAATACTTTGGAGAAGGGAGGAAGTGTGTAGGAAGATCTGTCCCAAAACAGGCAAATTATTAAAGATTACCATACCTGAACCAACGTTACCTGGGGAGAACAAAAGAGTGGCAATATCCTTGATAAAGTTGTTTTTCTGTAACTTCTCTGGAGTAAGCTGAAAGAATCATATTTCCACAGAAGCAAGACAAAGGTTCAGGTGTCAGGATCAGAGTCCCCAGAGCTTAAAAAAGTTGGAGTTGGGAGGAGTAGGGGGGCAGGCCAATACTTCAACAGATAGAAAGTTGAGCAGCACAGGAAAAAAATGGAGAGGTGACTGCCTATACCACTGGGTAAGAAAAAAGCTGTCAGCAGACATTCAAATATGTAATTCACATAAGAAGACACGCAAAAAGGAATCCAAATTCTCCAAAACTTGTGCCTAGCATCAGTTACTGTTCCTCGATGAAAGGGAGGCTGAGACAGCATTTTTTTATTGCTTTATGCACAACTGCACAGTTCCTGCAGTATTTCTGAAACAAAGTGCATGGTTGAGAACTTTCACAAAGCTTCTTTTTGTCTCCTTGTCCATGTTGTACTGAATTCCAGAGCTGTGGGATACCCTGCTGTCTTCACTGGGCTGGGGGGGCAATTGTATCATGAACCAATTTGCACATATACAGAGTGAACAGAGAGCAGCATGCCAGGAAGCCTGACAAAAGAGAATGGCCATGTTTATCTAGGCTTGAAGCAAAGAGCATGCCCATTTGATGTATTGAGGCCCACCAGGACCTGTGTGCTGGTTTTCAACTCTAGGGAGTGCAATCAGGATGAGAGACATAATAGAAGCAACAAAAGCAAACACGGGTTTATTTTCTATGGGGCTCTATAGAACTATAGGACCCCACTAAAGGCACTAACCAAATACACACAACAAACCTGACAATATTCCACAATAATAAAAAAACCAAACTGCTTCTCCAAGCAGGCTGGTAGGCTGAGGAGCAAGGGAAGAGGGGAAGGCCACTGTGTGGGTGATATTTCCCAGTCCTAGAGCCCCTGAAAAACAAAACAGAGAGAAACACAAATCCCCTCGGGAACCCAAGGGGAAAGACACCACACTGCATTGTTGCTGGGTGGTCTCCTGGTGCTACTGTTGGAGCTCTGGTGCTGCTGCAAGGTCAAGGGAGCTGGGAAGGATCAGGAAGACAGACAGTTGACCCTTTCTCCACAAAGATGAGCCAGGAAAAGGGAGAAGCTTCCGGGTTTCATGGCTTTTATATGCTGCCAATCTCATGTTATTTCCAGGACAACTTCCTGGGCATGCTGTCGTCGTACTGGGCGGCAGCGTTGAGCACTGCTCCTTCTTCCAAGATTTTGCCATGGGGCCAATATGGCATTTCCCTCCAAAACTGCCCACATGGCTGCTTGTGCTGGGAGGAGAGGGGTCGCCACTGCTGCCCTGCCAGTGCAGGGCATGCTCAGGGCCCATGAGCACCCCCCGTAGGCTGCCTCCCCCCCCACGTATCCACTCTGGGTGGCAGCGCTGGCCTGGGGGGTCAGCCCTTCCCTGTGCTTCTGCCACTGCCAGGGTGGCCTGCGCCCCACGACCATCAGCATGGCCGCCAGGCCGGCTGATGGCACCGGGGACAGTCCCCCTGCCATCAACATGGCTGCCGGGCTCTGGGAAACCCAGGAGGGGGACCGGGGGACACCGGGACTAAGGGGAGGCCCCTGCCGCGCTCTGGAAGGGCGGTGGGGCAGCCCCCGCCCCTGCTGAGGGTGGGAGGGGCCAGGGCCAGGCTGGGCCACCCTGTGACACCCAGAGACAGACTCAGGACAGCCCAGGGGGTGCCCTGCATCCAGGCACAGGCTGCATCGGGCCAGCCCCCACAAGCACTTAGGGACGGTCCCAGCACAGCCCCGGGGGACCCCACAGCCACGGCACGGCCCCGGCCCGGGCCAGCCCACAGGCACCTGAAAGCACGGCTCCAGAAGAGAAGCCCCACCTGGCCTCAGGGAAGCCCCGCACAGCCCCCTGGGTGGGCCCCGTGGCCAGGCATGGCCTGGGGACCCTCACGGCTCAGGGAAACCCCCATCCCCAGCACAACTACTTGGGAGGCCCCACGGTAAGGCATGGTCCCAAGGTCACTTCCTGCAATCACCTGAGGAGGAGGTTTCACCATCCAAGTTGGCTGTTTTACTTCTAATGGAAAAAAAAGTTTAAACTCCTACCTAAAAGGCAAAACCTCCTTTTTCTAACCCACTACAACCTGCCTGACCCCTATGCCCCTGGGAAAATTCAGCTAGAACCTTCTTCTCTGGGAAATGACTAAACAGCAAAGATGTTCAGCAGAGACAGATTTAGCACTGGTAAATGTATTTAATATAAAGTAAAAAATTCACCTCTAGCAGTTCAATATCTGAAATGTAATTTCCTCAAAATGCCATTAAACTACTTTGTTATAAAGGAAATATTTTAAGAGGCAAAAGTGAAGGAATAGAAACCAGCTTGAAGATTTCATTCTTTTACAAATATATATTAAGTAATTACCAGTGAATCCAGGCACTTAAACCCAGGCATGAATCTCAGGAAACAATGGGGAAATACCTCAATAAGAGTTGACCTTCAGCCCTCTACCTGCAGCCCTCTACCTACTTGGTCGGGACTATTCCTCCAGGACTCATATTGAAGCCACAGCACTGAAACACGAGGAACATCAGGGCATGCATCCCCACACGAAGGCTACAAACACTATGACTGCCAGCAGCTGTGGAACAAAGAAACTTACATGAGGATTTCATGCTAACAGTTCTGCCAGACAGTAGAAACATAGCACCAGTGATTATCCAAAAAGTACCTGGGCAATGGGGAATACAGAGTGCAACTCATGCTGTGAAGCAGTAAATGACTCTCAGTGTTATATGTGAAACTCTTAAAGGCAACCCATAACCTAACTCTGTCCACTTCCTCATATTCTGTTGTGGATTAGCCCAGGCTTGTCAAATTTTCCTGTATTAATCTGATTAAATAAACATTTTCTTCCCCTCCCCTGCCTCTTCTCCCCTTCTCCCCTCCCCCACCCAGTCTGTTTTCATTTCTATTCTCAGGGGAGAAGTTGGGGTGGGGGTGAGGGGAGGCGTGTGTGGGGGGGTGAGGAGGGCTGGGAATGGACCCCCTTCTCTCCACTCCATGCTTTACCTGAGGGTTTTATTTTTTCCCGCAGTGGCCCAGTGGGAGGAAGGGCAAGAGCAGCTGCTGGAGTGGGGTAGGTGGGACAGCAAACACTGGAGCTCCTCCATTCTTGAGCGCAGCCTCGACCTCTGTGACCAGAACTGAAACAGAGGGTCTCGGCTGTGGCGGGTGAGCAGTGCAGGGCCGGGGGAAGTGGTGGCCTCCTCCATCCCTTCCTCCACCGCAGTAGCGGGTGCTCTGGATGCCAGCTCAGTTCTTGGCAGTGCCTGGGCTGTGGCATTTGCCAGGCACCAGGGGAAAGGGGGGGGTCACGAGCCCCGGGACTGTGGGGGCTCTGCTGCCACTGCCACAGCAGGCACGCCCCAAAGGGCGTGCAGGCACTGGGACCACCAGTATGCAGCCGGGGCAGCCGAGAATTCCCGAGAATGCCGATGGCAAGGTTGGCTGTGGGCACCCTGAGCAGTGTGGGGAGGTGGTGGTGCTCAGCAGACCATGCTGCAGCACAGCACGCAGGGACCACCGCTGGGGTGCACAGAGCACACACCAGCAGCAGCGGTGTGGTGCTGCGAAGGGCCAGGATTGCCAGGATGCCGGGACAGCAAGAAATATTGGGAGCGGTGGCTCCCCCATTCCCACTGCTGGGGCAAGCGAGTGGTTGCGGCTCTGAGCGCAGGTGGGGCTTGAGCGATGCTGGGCCAGCCAGGAGAACCAGGGGGTTCCCTGGACTGCAGGGAATACTGGCATGGCTGTGCGGGGTCCTGGCTGGCCTGGTCCAGCCTGGCAGGGTGGGGTCGGTCATAGTGCTGTTCCTGGTCTGTGTCCCGGGCTATGGCAAGCGGCGGTGACACCGTGCTGGGAAGCGGTGGCAGAGGCTCGCCCAGCCGGCACAGGGGAAGCCGCAGGTGGGGCGTGTCCGCCATGATGCAGCTGTGGGCAGCAGCCCCTGACAGTGGGGCAGTGGCACATGGTAGCTGCCTTGTTTTTTTGACCGGTGGGGGGCTCTGGAGGCAGAGCCCAGAGGCACAGCTGGGGCAGAGGTGAGGCAGAGCTGGGGTGGGACAGAACCAGAGAGAATAATGAGAATTTGGTGAGGAGCAAGACTGCCCCTCTTCGGGGTGGACTGGGGGAGGTGCTTAGGGCAGGGGATTCTGGGAGAGTCTGAGGACTATATAATCAGAGGATTCCCCAGCCTTGCTCTCTTTGCGCCCAGAGTTCATCAGAGAAGGAAGTGGTTTTGGTGCCCCGGGTTTCCAGCATTTGCCGTCTTGAAACCACCATACGGTCGTCCCTCTGCTCCTGTGGCGTGTTCCAGAGACAATAGGCACCTGCCTTCCAGCCATCATCTCATCATTGCCTCACATGGCGCTAACATCCCCTGTTGTCTACCTCGAATCAATTGCACGGGGAATAAGTTCTCTCTTTGTTTTATTTTCGCCTGGTGGGGGTGGGATTTGTGTGTGCGTCTTGTGGGTTGTTTTGGGAAGTGGTTGTTGGGTTTTCTTCTGTGAGTTTTTCGTATTTTAATATTTTTAATTTAATTTTTTCTACCTCATGTAATAAATTCTTATTTCTTTAATACATCTGTATGCATAATTTATAAACCAATAATTTTGTACACCAAACCTGGACATATTCCCAAAACATACGGTATCCTAGATCTTGCTGCTGCCTCTTGTGAAGCCTCTAGGATAGGTGCAGGGATCAGAAGACATGTCCACAAGATACAACTCTAAAAGTCCCTAAACTGGACAGGTATCAGATGGAATACCACCTGCTTGGGCACTTCCCACCACCACTGGCTTCTGACTAGCCAGCTTACTTAGTTTAGCCTGCGCAATGTTTCCTAGCTTTGGAATGCCCATCCTATTCCAAATATAAAATATTTAATTACTACTGTAGAGAGGTAAATGCAGTGACAGCAGGAAGACCAATCTCATCAAAACAACAACAAAAAAGTCAGCTAGTTTAATACTTCACCAGAAGGCAGAGTTCTCCAAACCTACTAGACAGCGTATTTAAACAATAAGCATTTCAAAGAAAAATTAGAAATCAAAGTTAATGCCCAATTAAGACAGATGACTCATGGGGAGATAAAATCTTTATCTTTCCACAAATTAAGCAAAACCCATGTGTGTTAGTTCACTAGATGCAAGTTACAGCCAGAAGGCTGATTGTTCTGTTAGTTTGAGTTCTGCAGCATCTCCCAAAGAGTTGTGATGCCATTCACAGCTGGATCAAATATAGTAGAAGGACCTTTGATGTGAACAAAACAGACCACTTACCCTCCCTCCTCAAAGGCTGTTTTTATATCAAGAGAAACGAAAGAGGTTGGATGAACTGTAATCTCCCATAATAGGCTGTGAGTGTGGCAATTTGGGTTGAAAAAGAACATAATACAGCTCTTCCGGGACATGAGTTGTAGCGGGGTCTCCACAAGAATAGTAGACTGAAAAACTAAAAAAAGAACCTGAATGTCTTAGAGATTCCATGCCAAATTTTATTATGGACAGGAAGGTCTATTCCAAAGCAGAATTAATTTTCTGGATTGTAGTGCACTTAAACAAAGTATAGCTCAGCTTTTTCAACCACAGCAGATTAATTTTCTGCACACTTTTATTAGCTTGGCATTTTATTTCATTGATATGCTGTAGGTCCTCCAAGTAAGAATGTGTCTCACAAATGCAAGTTTATCCCTGTGGGAGCACTGAAGGATGAAGGAGGTCCGTGAGGGAGAGATTCATATGGAAAAAATTCCCAGAAGTAATTCAGTAGCCACAGATCTTTTGGTATATACTTTCAGAGCTTCCTGTAGCTTAACTGTGTATCAGGATTTAGTAAATCCAGATACCACATTAGAATAAACATTTGTGTTAATTTTTTATATTATATTCAGCCACACAATAACTAGTATACAACTATCTGAAGATCCCAGATTGTAGTCCATGACCACCACTGGCTTCTGACTAATGCAATGGCAATGCAATGGCAATCTCTCTCTCTCTCGCCTGCACTTCTGTGAGAGTAGCAGGATGCCCATCCTCAGGCTGCAACAGCAAATTGGCCAAGGAACAATAAGCCTTCAGGAACTGCCTGGAAAAAAAAAGCAGCATACTTCAACCTTGCCCCTTTATAGCAGTCCCTATCCCTATATTCATTGCTTTACCCTTTGATGAAGTTGCATCAATTTTTGTATTTTAAATTAAAAGTTGCTGGTGGAGTCACAGATCTGAAACATATACAGATAGCTGGCTTGGCATTGTGAGGACAGCAGGGATCATTCTGCAGCTATTAAAGCACTGTCAGAGACAGCGGCATCTTTAATGGCACCTGTTGGCACTTTGTGTGTCACAGAGCAATACAAGCAAAAGATGACGAATACCCTATGCAATTTGGGTTATCTCCAAAAATTTCACTTCAACATTTGTCAGGGAAATGCTAGTGCTGGCTGAAGGTTGCACAGAGAAATCCTGCAAGTAGGAACTGTATGTAAAACAAGACCAATGTCACTATCAGACAGGGAGGAACACATAAACAACAAGGCATTGCTTGAAAGAGACAACAAACCAGAGCTCCAGGTATGTTTACTGAAGTCACTTATAGAGGTGATAGAGGCAGCAAATATATCTAGCAAAACAAAGATGCAGTTCCCCATTTGGAATCACTGTGCTCTGGTCTCCTGGTTTACTCTAGCATTTATGCAGGCATAATAGAGCCATGGAAGTTGGAACAGGCCAATGTTCCTCTCTTCCTTTAGAAGGAGCAAGTATAATAATTTCGATCACTGTCATCAAATTTTGTTGAAAAAAATTCAATTACCTCTCTTTCTAGTGATTTCTCTAAATGACATTGCACTGGAGAAGAAAACAGGAGAGCAGCTGCTATTGAGGTGGTGTAAGGAATCCATGATATAACTTCCCCATACAGAAACAAACCTGGGAATCTAAAGCACAAGCTTTTTAAAAAATGAAATTCTAAAAGAAGAAGCTGGGTGGGATGTATCCAATGCTCAGTACCATAAGACACTGACTTTTTAAAATACTTATTTCAAAATTTCTTAGTATGCTGAACTTAAAATGAATAATTAAAGAAAACATTAGCCAAGTTCTGTCAGCAGCATGAGTGGCCACTTTCAGATATATATGAGTTCCTCTTACAATCTGAGCAGTCATGATTTTGAGTCCCGTGCACACATCTGGAGAGACATAACTACTTTCGTTAGGAGTCTACCATCAAAAGTCCTTCCATTACAAGGGAAGCAAGAAAAACCTGTTTTAGATGGAGGAGGAAGGACCCAGCAGGATGCAAAGTAAACTTGGGAAAGCCAATGAGAGATAAATAAACTATATCTTCTAGGTAAGGCACTCCCATCCCCAGCATCTCTTGGCAATGCATATAACTTCAGCCTTTCTCTCACAGCAGAGGGACTATTGAACCAATATTTCAGTGCTGCCATGAGCCGTATCCATCATTCTCTGCTGTCACAGTTGCAGTTTGCTGCTCAGGTTCAGCTCTAGCCACTGAGGAATGCATTGCTCTGAGGGTACTATTTAAGGTCCTCTCAGCTGGCAATGCAATGGCAATCTCTGCTAATAAGTAGACAAGTAGTCCCTCAGTGGAGGCCACCTCTTAATCACTACTTTACAGAGCTTCAGCACAAGCAGTCTATTTCCCGCCAAACTCCTCAAAGCCACAGAGGCTCAGTACTGAATCTCCAAAGTGGAAACAACAGGTGCATGAAAACACTTAAACAGCCCTTTCAAACAGTGATGCAGACACCATGGAGAAAAAGCAATAGCTGCTATTTTTTGGTTCACTTAGCCTGACTTGCCATGGAAATGAGGCTGATGTAATCTTTGACTATGTCTATCTCTTCTTCTAAGCTTCTTACACCTTCTCTTACTCTTGTCTCTACCATCAGTAACTTTAGAACCTAAAAGAGTGATTTCAGCATAGTAGAAATCTCTGAGGTTCCTATAGATTTCATAAAAAGAAATCATGTGAGTAGAGGAGAAATACCCTCTAAGCCTCATAAGCAAAGAAAATAGTGCAATGGAAACTTGTAGTGTTTAGGACACCAGAAATTCCACAGAGGAAGAAGGTCTTATCCACGCTGGGTAAAATTTATAGCCACAAAGCAAGAAACCAAAAACCTACCGCTTCTGGTGTTACATATGTGTTGTATTCTGTTTTTCAATTACTTACTCTGAGTACACACAGAACAGCACTGCTTTGTCAAAAAGGAGGAATGCATACCTACAGCCTTGACAGTGTAACTGTGTCTGAATCAAGTGCAGCAGTTTGACATACAGTTTCTCTCCCTTGCACACATTCACAGGAACCAGAGAGTAACACCTTCACTCCATCTCCTTTGTCTTCCTGGAGCCACAAAGCTGCTCTGGGTTGTTCTCCTACCTGCTCAGCAACAAATGCAAGCAGTAAGAGCCCAACTGTTGAACTTCAGGCCACGAGTCACATTCTGCAGCAAAATATATGAGAGGGGGGAAAAATTAAAAATTGAGATTCTGCTTTTTTATTAGCTACTTCCCTGAACAAATAAGGCACAGAGGCTCCAAAGAAGAAAGCAATATGCAAACTCAGGAAGAACAGACTACCTACAGAGGGGTTTATACTAAGGGAAAAACCAGACAGAGACAGAACTGTTGGTTTAGCTCAGGAAACATCAGTGACTAATAATCACAAATGATAATGATGCAGATGATCTCCAGGGTCCTCCACTGACCTGGTGAGTCAAAATGCGTGACTCTTCCTCTTGTCCTGTATAGGATAAAGATGCCGCAGGCAAACAGAATTAGTCACTATGAGAGCATGGATAGTGTAGGTTGATGATGCTGGTCATGGATTTTAGCAGCCAGACTATGGAGAGGCATCTCAGCAAAACAGCAAAAAAGAAATATCACCTTCAGGGTGATAGGACACCACACAATTTCTATTTTGGGCCCCACAGTCAGCTACATAATAGATCATGATTACCACCTAACTTGTGTGTCCCTGTGAGGAGCATGGTTTGGCTAAACCTCAGGAAAGGGACATTGTAAGATGCAGAACTGATTGAAGGTCTGAGTCAGGTCTACAGTTCATCAAGGGCCTACAGACATAAAACATGTCTAGCTGTTATGATTTGGGTTGGTTATCTTTTTTCCCTGGAACAGAGTAATTTGATATACTTTTGCAGCACACCGTAAGTCAGAAGAAGCACATTAGGATTTTTCTGGTTAAAGCTTATAAAAAAAATAAGACTGACAACATTCTGAGACCTCATTAAAAAAAAATAAATCTCTTTCTCAACATTTGCTTTGGCAGTCTTACAGTGTAGCATGCCAGACCAGTACCTCCTAGTAATCTGTTAAAATATTTATATGCTTGCAATATTTTAAACACATTGACATTTTTTGAAGGCTGGAGAGACTAAGAGGAATAAAAGAACAAGTCTCAACACCAGCCTGAAGCATGATGATGTGGTGAGGAACTCTGAGCCAACACTAGACATCACAGCCTGCCAGAATTTGTGGATCTGAACAAATAGACTTTTTTGGGCTACTTTAATTGAGACAAACAGGAACTGTGGCTTGGAAGTAAGCACTGAGGTGTTGTCTCTACCGTTTTCCTGTTGGCTCCACTGTGGTTTTATACCTCACATCCTACTGCAGTTTTCACTCCTTCCTCAAAAGCATCAAAACTGAAACAGTAAATCACCTTTTTACAACCAGACATAACTCGGTCTGGGTGGGGTCACCACAAGCACCAGTTTCCCTAAGCAAAAGTGTTTTGCTGTGCTCACCATGAACCAAAAAAGAAACTTTTCTGATTGTCTAATTGACAGGACAGCATAGCCTTGCCAGAATAGTAGAGATCAGCTTCACACCTATAGAACTCTCCTTCAAAGACTGATGTTGAAATCATAGTCAGATGTGCTAATTCCCACATAGGGAAAGGAGGCCTCTTGCAGGCTGACAATTGAAAAGATCCTGATGCCTACTTCCTAGCCAGCTGACAGATGTATAAGGCAGGCTGTCAAATCATTTCCCATAAAGCAATTGTAAAAATTCTAGCATCTTTTAGCTCACACTGAGTATGAATAACACACTGAATCCCTTAATCCTTTTTTAAAAATGTGTACTGATTTCACCAGAATGAACCTGCCAGGTCTAGCCAAAACATAGACTGTCCAGGTATTTTCTATGAGGTCAAATGAATGAACTGTTCTACTCAGTGAAATATCTCACCACAATTTTTCACTGCATCGGTCCATTAAATTTTATGCCTTTGCTTTTAGAAATAACTACCTTCAGAAAGTAACTATCGCTGCATCTTAAGCACATTAATGCTTCTCAGAGATGAGAACATTTCACTTGATTTTAAAAAACCAACCAAACAAACAAGGGTTTTAAGATGCCCTATAGGGGAATATAATACATTTGTACTTCCCTTAGTGAAAGCATAAGCTCACCATTTGATTGCACCTTGTTTGATAGCAATCTCTTCGTATTTATGTAAAGGTCCTTGAAGAATCAGAGGAAAAACAGCACAAAGAAAAGAGCAACATAAAGAAAACTTCAAGACATTTGATGAATACCCAAGTAGTGAAAGAAGAGAAAATGATTAATGGTATAGTATCAGCACACAACAGCACAGTGGAAATAAGATAGCTGGGGTTTAGAAAGCAGGGCCATTAACACATAAGGTGAAATGACCATGCAAACTAAGTACTAAAGGACAAAGTAGCAGGAAACAAAGCAAAGTTACTGTTGTCTGTAATATCTGATACTAAAAAGGCAAGGCAGTGGGCCAACAAGCTGACGAGAAGGAGCAAAGCATGGTAATTAGTCCTCCCCTCTCATGAAAAGCAGCAGGGTTAATTTTATCTTAGAACAAAAGCCATATGCCATTGAAGGAGAATTAAAGGATCAGTTCAGTATCCAAACCTAGCTGTCTAATAAGAACTTTTTTCATAAGCACTTGGTAGTGGAATAAAGCATCACATGGCAACTTGCAAATTAGTGCTTTTTTCTTTTTCAAAAGGGCATTAAAAAGGGAACAAAGGTTTTAAAGTACAACCCTATGGAAAAAAAGAAAAGTATTGTTCCTTTTAAAAAAAAATCTAAAATCTTGATGAATAGCCACAAACTCAGAGAAATTCTGAACTTGGGCTCATATGCTGAGCAAAATTCAGATCTAGAATACAAAACATGAGTGCTGCCTCAGTTGTGTCCTTTTAAAAGCTTACCTTCTGTGAAGTTGAGTTCAAATAGCCACTCTTTTCTTGCATAGCTAGGCAACAAAATCTAATACACTTAAAATTATACAGCATCCTTCTAGCTCTCATTTAAAGGAAAACCTTTTAGATGCAAAACAAGTGGATGTGATGTAGTTACATGTTGCTGTGCTGGCAGCCAGACCCAATACAATTCACAATGGACTTCAACTTCTGTTTGGTAGCAGACACAACTAATTGAGATTCAGAGAAGCATAAAGGAAATGGGAGTAGAGAAGCAGTCCTTTTACACATTAGCTTTATCTCTGTTCCAATATAATCCTCCATTTAGTGTTTTATCTGATGATGCCATACATTTTCCAGACTGCTGCTGGGCTCCTCTGGCATGTTACAGATACCATGCTCAGCACACCAAAAGTAAGCTTCCTACAAAATATGCAGGACTTTTGAAGGGGTGACATCAATACAAGCTTAACTATCCCTCTTGCACTATTCCAATCACACCTTTCTTGTTATAGGTGTACATACAGCAATCTATCATAAGGTCTGTCTTCAACAAATAATTGTGTCTCTCACTATTTTCTAGCTACCTTAAAAAATAGGAAATACATATTCTTTAGAAAAGATTACTGATCATCAGCAACAATACTTTTGGGACTGTCACAGTGATTTCATGTATCAAAATGTTTTTAAATGCTGTTTTAATACAGGCATTCTGGAAAGAGTTGTTTTTAAAATGAAACTTATCTTTTCATATTTTTCTGTTTTGGCCAGAAGTCTCAACAGGCTTATCTGGCACTACAGCCAGTGCTGTGCACAGCAGCATTCAGGCTCAGTGACTAGAACAGCCATAATTATGTTGTCTGCTTTTATGCTGTCCTACAAGCTGATTAGATCACTTTATGGTGAAGGATTTGTCTCTCCTTATGACCTCTTCCTCCCTGGCCTTCATTCAGCCATTGCATGTACTCTGAGACCACAGTTCTCAAGATCCACCACTAAAAAAAAAAGGTCTTTAAAGTTTTTGATGAGACTATACCCACACTGAAGGTATTTGCCGTCTAGACATCTGCCCCACGCTATTCAAAACATTTTTCCCTCCATTGTGTGTACATTTTATGTGAATCCCTACAACAAAGTAAGGTTTCAATCATATGCCCCTCATTTCTCCACTAGATCTATCTTAATACCAATGAAGTATGCAAAAAAATATGTTAAAGTCTTTAAACTGGAAGTTAGCTAGCCTCAGATACTCTTGGCTTTAAAACATGAACTAAAGAGCTCTCATAAAAACAATCTTCTCTTTTGCGGCACCTCATGATTCAGATCCTGAGTTTTCTCAACCTTTCGCACAGAACATACAAGAGAAGGAAGCTGAAAGGCAAGGTCCAGAGCTGTTAGCATGGTAAGCATCTCATTTACTTTGCTTCCTACACTGTGTAGTCCAAATGCCAAGACGTATCCATCTCGAAGTAAAGATGCTTCATTTCACACAAAACTGATAGCTACAGCTGTTTTTAAAGGCGATTTTTAGCCTGTGATAGGGACCTCAATGCACCACTTTTCTTGAGAAGAGGGTGAGCTGTGTCTGAGTGTGTAAGAACTAGTGGGGATCATGAGGCAGCAGAGAGATCAAGCACCCTGTATGTGACAGCTGGCCAGCACAGCCCTCCAGTGGGCTGTCCAAGGACCAGCACCCTGCCTCTCAGGCAACCTGCCCACAGGCAGCACACTCGAGGACTGCTGGAGAGGAAAGGTGCTAAAATACTCCTCCATCCTCACATTTTCTGGCATCTATCGTGTTGATCCAATGGTACCGTTCACCATTAATAGACTGAGTCTCTCACATAGGGAGTACATACATTAATATGTGTTCTGTTTATAACCACTCAATCAGAAAAGTTCTTTCCTGCTTATATTTTATGTGCCTTAATAGTAAACAGATGTTTCTCCAATATTGGCTGTTTCTTTCAGTCAGAGACTGTTAAGAGGTTACAGACCACTGTGGCTACTTGTCAAGGGGGATATTTTTCACTTGGGCCTCATCTAACCATAGTCCTGCCTAAACCTTGTGTTGCTTCATAATTTTTATAGCTGTAACTTATCTAGATTAGATATTTTGAATCACGAACCTGTGATTATAGTGAAGTTAACTGTATTTATGCTGCTGACAGAAATTATACATAATTGTAGCGGGTTAGAAAAGGAGTTTTGCTTTTTAGGTTTGGGGGGGGGGGGTTGCCTGTTAAACTTTTTTTGTTTTTCCTGAGAAGTGAAGTGAGTTGAGGATGGCAAGGCCTCCATACCCAGCACTGTGTGTAGCTGAGCTCGTTCCCATGGTGTGGAGTTTTCACCGGGCTGTGCAGGGTAGCCCAGCCTGGTTGGGAGCAGCGGGGCCCCATCTGTAGGTGCTGTGCAGAGCCAGGCTCATTCCCACGGCGCGGAGTTTTCCCTATGCAGGGTGGCCCAGCCCGGTCCCATGAGGCAGAGCCAGGGTGAGACAGCTGATCTCTGCTCTGGGCAGCAGTGCTGGTCCCTCTCACACAGGTGAGCATGTCCCAGGAGTGGGAGCATGAAGCCCTGGCCCCACACCCTTGCCACTCCTTGCCAGGCTCGGCGGACACTCGACAGTGGCGCCACTGAATCCATCACTGGCAAGGCAGCGGATGCCGCTTCTGCAGGGCTCCTGCCCCGTGCAGCGTGAGTTCTGCAGCTCCCCACTTGCTCTGTGCTGCCACTGCTGCCACTCAGCACACGCCTTCTGGTGCGTGCTGGGCTGGAGCCAGGACCAGGATGGTGACGGCACCTACCCTGAGTGGGAGCTGGTCCCATCCGGCATCTTGCTGGGCTGGGGGCTGGGGGTGTTACCCCATGACTGGTGCTACATCACGGGGTGGCCCCACGATGGCAGGAGCTGCACCGCCACTGCTGCCCCGGACCCAGGCAGTGGCGGGGGCAGCACAGCCACCACGCTGGGAGTGGTGGCAGCCCCCCAGTACCTGCTGGCCTGCAGCAGGTCCCTGTGGTGCCAGTGGGTGCCCAGCGCTGGCAGTGCATTAGCAGCGGGCATGCAGTGATGGCAGCCTCTCCTGTGGTGGCTGGGATGGGTGGTGCCCGCATTGGCCGCTCCAGCTGGCCCTGCAGGTGGCGCTGCTGGCCCCTGGCCCCTCCTGAGGGGCCCTGTGTGCGGTGAGTGCCCCTGTGGGTGGTACTGTTGGTGCCCCCAGGCCCTGGGGGCCCAATGCACGTAGCATTTTGGCGGAAAATGCCATATTGGACGCATGGCAAATCTCGTGAAAGGGTTGGTGCCCAATGCTGCCACCCAGTGGGAAAGTGGCACGCCTGGGAAGAGGACTCCAAGAGAACGTGAGATTGGACAGCCCATAAAAGCCGAAGAAATGGAAGTCCTCCCTCTTACAGCTTCTGTTTGTGCTGAGAGAAGCATGGCTGCTCCTTCCCAGGTTCCTAGGCCAGGCAATGTCATCGCGGCAGCATCAGAGCTCAGGCAGTGACAGCAAGAGACCACCCAATGGCAACGCAAGTGTGGTATCTTTCCCTTGGGTTTCCCAGGGTGGCCCTTTTCACTGTCCCTTCTTTTTCAGAGGCTCCTAGACAGGGATCAGCACCATCCATGGAGCAGCCTTCCCTCCTTCCCTTGCTCCTCTAGCCCACCAGCCAGCTTGGAGGAGCAGTTTCTTATTTTCCTTTTTTAGCGAATATTGGCGGATGGTTGTCTTTGTAATTGGTTCGTGCTTTAGTGGGATTCCATAGTTCATAGAGCCCCTAGATAAATAAACTATTTGCTGTTGCCATTTCTATTGAGTCTCTTGTCACTGTTAACGCCCCCTAGCATCCGAATCAGGACAATAAATTCTTTGCTTTTTTATCTTTTTAAACATTGAGATTTGAAGGAGAATTTTTCAAAGGTAGAAAAACTACACTTTCCTGCCTAAGGAGTTAACTGAAATCTGGCTCTGCACTTTAAATTTAGCCTGTACCCTAACTCTGCCAGCCTTTGAACGGATTTAGATGTGTGATCAATGGTTTTGATAGCTAAAGAGAGTAGTTCAATTGTTAGTGCACGCATGTGAATCCAGAGTGAGAGTCAGCGCCTGCCTGCCTGCCTCTTTGTCTTCAGCCTGTTGATTGGGCCCTTCTTGGGAGGGTGGTATTTTTGAGACAGTGCTGCTAGAAGTGTGAGTGGCAAGGGAGACTTTCCAGTTACCTTGATGAGCATGCAAGCATGAATAAAGTTATACTAGAGCATATGGTTGTAGTACAGCTTATATTCCTTCCTGAATTAAAACTGACTTTAAGTCTGTTGACACAAAATTATGTTAATACAGTTCATTCACAACATGGCCTCACTCTAAGATTAAAGTATACTTTAAGACAGAAGAGTAAGACTATCTGCCATGAGGAATGGCAGCATTATGTCAACCTGTCATCCAAAACAATATATTGTGGGACTAAAATCCCAGGCACTCCAGAAATGAGGGCTGTACCAAGTAATCTGTTGAAATATATCCTATTAAGAAAACTGAACTGCCATAACAAGTAATCTGTTGAAACACACTATGTTAAGAAAACTGAACTGCCGTAAAAATACACCTTTATTTCAATTACAATGTAAAGCATGATGTTAGTTTTCAAAATGCATTCATGAGAATATCCTAAATTTCCTCTCCCAACTTGTTTTTCTTCCTAGGGTTGCCCATGATACCATTTCAACATTACCTCCTGGCAGATGCTTCTGACAGTTTGCAAATGTCCCATCCCCATGCCCAAACAACCTTTCAGTTACAAGTCTTCATCCCATCTCTTTTGTCCCATCAAGGACATCCAGTGTCCTACAACAGTCTTCAACTCCATGGACACATCACAATGGTGATAACACAAAGAACTCATTCAGCTCTGGAAATTCCTAATATGGCCACATGCTATTGTACTTGTTTAAACCTCCGCTTCTCAAGTAAATTCTGTTCTCGTTACCCTTAAATATTAGATTCTCAAAAGACATGTAGACTACAGAGAGTAGGCGACGGAGAGTCCAGAGAAGGACCACAGAACTGATCAAAGGAGTGGGAAGCGTGTCATATGAGGAAAGTCTGAGAGAACTTTTCAGCCTTGAGAAAAGAAGGTTGAGCGTGACCTTCTCATCATGTTCCAGTATTTAAAGAGTGGTAATAGAGAAGATGGAGGCTCCCTCTTCACAAGGAGTCTCGCAGAAAAAATGATATGTAGAGAGTACAAGTTATTCGTCAGGAGATTCCAACTGGACATAAGAGAAATATTTTTCACAATGATAACAATCAGCTGTTGGAATAATCTCCTTGGGGAAGTACTGGATTTCCCAACACTAGACATTTTTAAGATTCAGATGGACAAGGTGCAGGGACACCTTGTCAAGATTGTTTGTCGAGACAGTTTGAACCAAATGATCTTTGAAGTCTCCAGCGCCTGGTACACTATGATTATATGATTATGATAATTATTTTTTAATGAAATGAAGCATCCTTTTCAGATAAGGATTTGATATGGATCTCAACCAGGTAGTTCCAAAGAGGCATTTTGGAATAACAGCTGAATCCCAAAAACCTGATCTGTTACTAAGATATTGCTAGCCCTTAGAGTTAAAACCACATTAATCTCAAAATACTCATCATGAATTGATGAACCCTTTGACTTTTCGTTGTTGTTCACAGTAAGTTTCTACATTTCTATGAAAATTCTCCATGCAGGAAAGCATTTTGTTGCTTCCATTTTAATCATTCCACACTCCCATCACCAAGATACTCTTAGGTTTAGACAGGTATTAACACATAGATGGGCTCTTCCATATGAATCCAGTCACCTACATCCAGGCTTTTTTAAATTGACAAAGTCATCTCTAAATGGCACAGAGGCATTTTTGATATAAATGTAAGAACATAATACCATCATTCTCCACTTTGCACAATGCACGAGAACTATATAAAGAGAAATTGCTCCAGACGTCCTCTTTCTGCAGTCTAGAAAATAATCTGCTGTGTGGTAACCTCTCCCTCTGTCTCTGCCTCACTTAGTCTAACAGAAAGTTGAAAACCACATACATTTTTCATTTCACAAGACTAGGATGATGAAAAGTCATTTTGCAAGTTTTCTCAGACATCACGCTATTTGCAGAATAGAAACATAGCTTCTAGAGGAAAAACCTCTAACTTATGAACACACTTTGTTAAATAGCATAATTAAGCTAAAATTTTAGAAAGCAGGACAAAAGTAACAAAAAGGAAAAACAAAAATACCTTTATTCCACTGGTGCTCTCACAGCTGCACCCACTGTTAAAGGGTTTCATTAACAGCATCAAATTACTGCAAAATCAATTAAAGATGAAAACAGTGAATTCACTAGTGTGAATATCTTACATGAGAAGGCAAGTTGAAACTACAACACAAACCCCTGCAGAAACATCCTTTCCAAGAACGACGGGATGTCAGAATGAAGGAAGAAAAATTAGAAGTCATCACTTCACACTAATATTGGATCACCTTAACTATAAGGAACCATTTGCATATTTCAACAGGTGAGAGCACTGCTGCTTACATCCTTTCACGAATAAGGACACTACACTTCCCAGTTTAATGCCTCAGGGAATAGTTGTATTTTATACAAAATTTGAAGTGTGCTATCAACAG
Source organism: Serilophus lunatus (assembly GCA_013399895.1). Lineage (NCBI taxonomy): Eukaryota > Metazoa > Chordata > Aves > Passeriformes > Eurylaimidae > Serilophus > Serilophus lunatus. The sequence continues at coordinate 453,895 of VXBA01001887.1, read as the reverse complement.
TCTTATGATGTGTCTGTGAAAAAATATTCCACATTTCCTCCTACATTATTCTCTTGCAGCTGCCTCTGCACTAACTCACCTTCATTAGCAGAGATCCCAAAAGATCTTCTTCCTACCACAAAAAATCCCCTCCCTTCTTTTAGTCTAGCTACCTGCCAGCCTTGCCTCTTCTGCAAAGCTTTTCCTAAAAACAACTGTTCACTTGTTTTGCCTTCCTGTTTTTCTGTTTACCTGCTGTACTTATTTTTGCCTCACCAAAGGAGAGTTTTAAGACTTCTCTCAGGTACTTAGATCTTATGGTAAATAGGAATCACAGATACAGAGATCAGAAACAAAAACTTTATCCCTTTTTTTCCTTTAAAGTTCAGCTTACAAATGTCTTGCAAGTGTCCCAAGCTTTGTACTGCTCATTTTAAACCCAGTCATATTTTTGAAACTCTTTATAAAACAGTCCTGAGCAGATTCTCACTATGATAGATGACAGGGATTCTTCTTGCTTTACAAGGCATGTCCGAAGAGTGAAGGCCTGTCTGTGAAAAAACATTACAATGATCCACAGATACAAGAAATACATGCCCAGAAAATCTGATTTCCAGCTGCCAGAAATGCTATGCTGTCTCAGAAACTGACCTTCACACCACTGTGTCTAGGAACATGTACTCCCTTGGACATAGGAGGAGTGAACTAATCCTGCAGAAAACAACTGCCCATAAACACTTCAGAAGGGGTTTCATTTGAGTTGGGAGGGGTTTCATTTTAGTTCTAGGGAATTGGAAAAAGCAAAGCTGAAAGAAAATAGTCTGTAGAATTAGAGAAGATGAAGTAGACACTACAATAGTTATAACAGTTAAGCAGGGATAGCAAGGTTGTCAAGGTCTCCTGAGGCTCCATTGCTAGGCGACCATGCAGCAGTGGCTGGAGGCAGGGAGAGACATTCAGCCCCGTTCATGTCTGGGCGGAGAGAAGGCGGGGAGTGGGGAGGGATCTTGAGCCGAGAACCAATCAAAGGGAAGGGTATTTAAGATGCATTCTTCCGGTAGTTCGGGGAGGGAGCGGGAATTTCGAATTCTGTAACCTTCCCTCGTAGCGCTCTGAATAAAGCATACCTATCTCAGAACTCATCTGAGTTCTGAGCGTGAATGCACCGAGTCACATTGTCCTAGAAAATCTAGAAGACATATGTCCTTCACAGCTTTCCAACATTAAGTCACTGTATGTTCACAGTAGTTAAGAGACCTTTCTTCCATGAGTTGCCCCCAGGATAAGACTGTGCCTGACCTAGGCAAAGCACTGCAAGGGATAAAGGTCTATTGCACTACCTAAACAAGAAGAGATTGTGGCAGGACTTGTCTGTTTTTCTTTCATAGATACTACTTAACTCCAATCCTTCCTAACCACTGTGCAGACACCGAGAAGAGATAGAATACAGGTGTACCAAATGAAACAATTTTTGGAAATATGGAACTAAATAAAATTCTATCTGGTGATAAATCTGTAGTCCGTAACTGAACAAACTGCTCAAAATTTCATAATTTCTAAACAAGAGCAGAATCTGATTTGTCTTGCAACAGGAGACAGAAGAGTGACACATTTCCCTCAAGTGATAGGAAAGCACCTCACAGAAGAAAAAAACACACCCAAAACCTCACATCAAATAAACTTCTGCTCACTGAACAGCTATATTTAAATTCATTACCTTAAGACCACTGATTCTATGTACCTAGCAAAAAAGGATCTGGGATAATTTAGGCATAGCTCTTTGTAATTTGTCGATCTTCAGAAATGCTTAAACTTTTTTTTTATAAAGACCACTGGAGAATTGAGGATAATACCAATATATACACACCTGTGCTTGTTTAAAAGTAAAGCAGCAGGAGACATGAACCCAATTTAAGAGAGGTTCCAAGTCAGAGTTACAAGTTACTAAAAAGATTACAATGCATACAATGATACAAATTAAAACTGGTTGTAACCCACAACAACAGCGTATAATCCAGCACCCTGGGACAAGAACAGTGCAGTGCTCCTCAGCTCTTGTTCTGAGTGGTCCCCCTGAGTGCAAAGCAGAAGGAAAGGAAAGCTGTCGGTCAGGATGACGGCCACAGTTCTGTCAAAGGAATCATGGCAGTCTTGTTGAGAATGGCAGTCACAGTCTTGTTGAAGTTCTGTTCTCCTCTGGATCCAAAGAGTGGTACCAGAAGTCCCAAAACCCAAAGATTATAGACGATCAGGTTCAAGTGGGAATGCCCAGTACCTCCCTCAGGGCAGGGATTTTCACAGTGAGTAGCTTAAATCTGTGAATCATGGAATATTTTTTGACTCTTTGATGATTCAGGTCATTGCAACTGCCCATTATGCCAGTGCAGTTGTGTCCATTATTGACCCATCAGCAGAGACGACTCCTCCAGCTGGCTATGAAGGTGCAAATGCCTCCCTGGCTGGGAGTGACCATCGCTGAGTCACTGGTGTGAAAACAAACACACCCCTGACTCCCAGGGTTTGTCTCTTTCCTTGTCTTTTGTGACCTGAGGTGTCAGATGTGCCCTGGACAGCTGCTACAAACAATTTGTTATTAGCAATCCATCAGAAACGACGTAGAGGGTATAGAATATGCAGTTTTGGTTATACCTGCAAAATGATAAGCTGGTTTTAGCCCCTGTAATTAGCACGACATCAGAAACAATGTTATGTAGCATAGCATTGCTAATTAGGTATAGAATTGCAGGTAAGACAGAGGCAAACATCTGTTTTCATTGAGAGGAAAAAAAACCCTGTGTAGAGCTGAGGAAATTACATGAGGCTGTGTCAAGGAAGGTTTAGATTGCATATTAGAAAAAGGTTGTTCACCAGAGTGTGGTTGGGCACTGGAACAGGCTCTTCAGGGAAGTGGTCACAGCACCAAGCCTGACAGAGTTCAAGAAGCATTTGGACAATACTCTCAGGCACATGGTGTGACTCTTGGGGATGGTACCTGAGAGGTGTAGTGTTAGGTGCTGTAGTGGCTTGACCCTAGCTGAATGCCAGCTACTTGCTGAAGCTACTCTCTCACTCCTCCCTGCAATTGGACAGAGGAAAGAAAAGATAACAAAAGATTCATGAATTGAGATAAGGACCAGGAGAGATCCATCACCAATCACAATCACAGGCAAAACAGACTCGAAGGGGGGATATAATTAAATTTATTAGCAGAATCAGAGCTTGAGAAAGAAAAGACATCTTCCTTCCTTCCAAGCACTACCAGCAGTGCAGGGAGATGGAGAATGGGGGTTCACGGTCAGTCTTTTTTTCTGCTGCTGCTCAAGCAGAGGAGTCTTTCTGCTTTCCATGGGGTCTCTCCCACGGGAGACAGTCCTTCATGAACTTCTCCAGTGTGAGTCCATCCCACAGGCAACAATTTTTCATGAACTGCTGCAATACGGGTCATCTTTCCCTGGTGTGGAGTCCTTCAGGCACAAGCTGCTTCAGTGTGGGTCCATCAGAGGACACAAGTGCTATCAGGAAATTCTGCTCCAGCATGGGCTTCTCTACTCACAGGTCAACAGGTCCCTGTTAGGACCCTGCTCCAACATGGACTTCCCATGGGGTCACAGCCTCCTTCCGCCTGTTCAAGCATGGGCTCCTCCACAGTCTGCAGGTGGATCTCTGCACCCCAGTGGTCCTCCATGGGCTGCAGGGGCACAGCTGCTCCACCATGGTCTTCACCATAGGCTGCAGGGGAACCTCAGCTCCAGCACCCGGAGCACCTCCTTCTGCACTGACCTTGGTGTCTGCACCGTTGTTCATGTGTTCTCACTCCACTCTTCTCTGGCTGCCATTTTCATCTGCTCAACAACTTCTTTGTCTCCTTCTTAAATGTGTTAACGCAAATCCTTACTATCAATCCTAATTGGCCTGGCTTTGGCTGGCAAGTGGGTCCATGCTGGAGCTGACTGGCATTTGCTCTGTTGGATATGGGGGAAATTTCTGGCAGCTTCTAACAGGAGCCATCCTTGTAGCCTCACCCCTACTGTCAAACCTGGCCCTACAAACTCAACACAGGAGCTTATCAGGAGAATCTTGTTATTAATTCAAATCTTTTACATAATTTGTATTACATGAAGTTGAGAAACTCACTGGATTCACCAGGTCCAAGGTACATGAAAGGACTTAGGTAAAAAGACAAAGCTCTTTCCAGTCAAACTTTAAGTCCCCTCTAGGGTTTCCAAAGTTTTCCAGGCTTCTTTGTACTAACAATGTGTTACCATGATTTTGTCACATCTTTGTCCTTTTTTCCTCCCATAAAATCAATTTTTATGCTAGTGATGTGTGATCCACCATTATATGCTATTTAACAGGCACAGCCAGTCACCCTGGCACTAACAAAGGACTAGAAGTCTCCCATTAAGAGCCTTTTCTTTTTGGCTACCAAACTACTCCGTGTGTGTTTGTATGTAAATATTTTTTGATAAATACATTTTTAATGTAATGACTCAATTATTTCTGCTCAAAACCTAGATGAACTATAATGATATTTACAATTTAAGCTTTTGCAATAACTGCATTTTTCTGTTCATTGATTTATTTTTTTAATTATAATATTGCTGATGCCCTTGGTACTGGATCTGCTGCAACACAGATAACTGTCAATATATATGATCCAACAACCTGTCCTTCACTTTTTCAGCATGTCCTCTAGTTCCACTTTCCTGTACACAGAGTATCAGGTCATGTTAGTGAAATATTTATTTGCATATTTCATTGATTTTCCATACCTAAGGAGAATGTGCCATGGTCACTCATCGATTTTCCCTTTGATTATAGTTAGAAAAAAAGCTGATCTTATTATCATTTCTGAATATCCAGACAGCTTCAATGATCTAGAAAAATTGTTTTATACTCAGCTATCTCCAGACTAAACTGTTACATTAAGTAAGAGTTAAGGTGAAAAAAATCAGCACTAGCATCAGGGAAAACAACTTTTTAATTATTATTTTAAAAGAAAATCAGATATTCCCCTGAGAAGGAAAGCTGATGTTATGGGAAGCCTTTGTGAATACACATATTCTGGAAAATATAGAAAAGCTCTAGTAAGATAGTACACAACTTCTTATTTTTATCATTTACCTTAACACATCTTCCAGTAAAGACTACAAAGAAACATTATCAGTATATGTTGTATATTCATGAAAAAATTGCATTTTCTAAATGTTTCAGCTGACAAACACTGTCATAGCTTCCTCTGGGTCTAGAAAACTGACAACCTAAACATGTAGACAGGATAGGTCTTATCAGCAATATTTCTCTTCTTATAGGTAGAGAAGGAGTGTAAACAAAGTAGGATTCCAATATGAAGGTTATAAGGAAGATGACAACAGCAAATGGGAAAACTCAAATTAATATTTCAGCTGCAGCAGGCAAGCCAAGATCTCTAGGTTCTTTGTCCAGTCACAAATTTGCTACAGTTGTCAGATCTATAGAGGCAAGCAGAAAGTGCCTCCATTGCTTCAGATACAGATCAATATTGTTTAGACTAGGCCAAAGATTTAGAAAGGTCAGTGCCCTCGCCACTGAAGAATACATTGTATCTGGGAAATCCGGAGTCTTCTAGGGATGTTACCTCACTTCTGAGATTGGATGAAACCATTTTTGATCTTCACCCTGTGTTGCTTTCAGGGAAGAAAAATTACAAGGTTCAAGAGCCACTTTTATATTAGCTTGATCCCAACTATGACTCTGATGCTGTCCAAACTTTTCGCAGCCTATTGAGTGTTGCAGCATTCCAAAACAGCCACTGACATGCAACACTTTAATGTAATCTCCTGCAGAGTGCAGGCACCACTCCCATTTCTTTCCTTCCGTCCAGGTCAGAGTTCCATAACACAATCAGAACAAACTGTGTTCCATAGACAAACTGGACATATTTCTCTCAATTTCTCCTTAGCAAATGAGAATTGAAGTATAGCGTTTTTCTTGGGAAATTCAAGGAATGAAATCACAACAAAGAAGGTGAAAAGAAACGATTCCCTTAGAAGTTAATGGAGAAGTGAAGACTGACAGGACAAACGTACTAGAAAAGTCACTAGTCATGGCTAGCTTTATGATCATGACAACAACTTCTTTATTTTTTATGATGAATAGCCTGCCTTGTGACTGAAGCTTCTGCATGAACCTCTTTAGTATTCCAATGTCTACCCACCCACAAATACAATTAAGCTCAGCTATCAAAGAAAAATGAACCTTCAAATATTCAGGTCTTCTGGTATTGACAAGCTTTGTACCCAAAATATAAAACAGCTTATTATATTTGCTGCAGACGTACAACTATGCTTTGCACATATTCACAAGATGAAAAAAAAAAAAAAAAGGACTTATGGATATCATATGACGTTGTTTACCCCTTTCTACATTCACTAAGATTTGTGACATCTGAACTCTAACCACAACTTGGGGTTTTTTATGGTCAACATCATATCTTTCACATTGCCATTAGTTTCACAAAATTACTTCCATTGCCATAGACTTGAGATTTACAACTGAAGCTGGCAGAACCATTTCTGAGCACCATATATCAAGGGGAGAAAAAAGAAAAACAGTTCATAAAGAAAAGCTGACTACTGCCTTAATTATTGAGAGGCTGCTACATCACAAAGGCAGTGAGGAGATTTAAGAAAGGGACTAAGTCACAAAAGTAATTTTCAGGAGCACCATCCATTTTAAACTCACTAAAAGTTGCATCTGACAGTGGGAATTGGATGTCTTCACAAGTTCTGACATTTTTATTCTGCATTTTCAGTCCATGCCAATTGTTCCAGCATTTTCTTTTGTTGTTCACCTTACACTGATGTCAGGCCACCCACCAGTTGTTTGCATTTGTTTAGATTTTGAAATATAAGGTCATTCTTTATGCCTCATCTTCCTTTTCCTGTGGATGAAGAAGGAAATATTCTTTACGAGTTTTTTATTTTGCTATATTACCTAGGATATTATCCAATCATTTTACAAATCATAGTACATACTTCAAAGTAATGACTAAAAAAATTGACATACTATATACTCTACTGTCATTGGGCATGAATGTTGCATACTTATCACTTAATTTATTCATTGAGATAACAGTCTTTGCTACCAGTCAGCATGGTTATATGATGAGAACAATATTGAAAGATTTTTATTTCCTAATTCACATGAGGAATTGTCATAACGCCCTGTGTACTGCTTATCCAAGTGAACAAAAGTTTGAAAACACAGATACAAACACATTTTTTATTTATGCAGAAACTATTTGCATATTGAGCTTACCTCACTAGTATCACAAAATATTTCTCAAAATAATTTTGTAATTCATTGCAATAATGAGCCCTCCCATGAAATAGCATTGAAGTAGAGAATTTAAAGGAATAAAAATAATAAATCCAACTTCATATGAGAATGTGTTGGTGCAAACCAATCACAACACAGCAATATGCTTAGTGCTGCAAACATACAGACAGCACTGAGTTTGAATGCGTGATTACTGAGCCTCAGCATCAATGAATCTGCCATGATTTTGCTTTGCAAAGTGGGGATGAACAGAAGATTTGCAAGCAGTGTAAATATTCTTGCTAAGGTTATGCCTTGTTCTACAGGAGCATTGCTGTGGTGTATAGTAGGACAAATGAAGCTAGACGAGGATGAAAGGCAGCACCAAAGTAATAACAGTTCTTCTTTTCAACACAGGGCGCATGAGTAGAACACAACCTGACCAATACATCAGTTTTCCAGGCTGGCCACCTGTCATAGGGAAGGTGACAATAATCCTTGGCTTATACAGCTATTTCAGTACCTTTGGTGAAAAGCTGGCAAGCACAGGATAAACTCTGGTTCTGCATAGAAAGCTCTGTACTATCCTTTATGAAATTAGACACTTGCACAGAGCCAGCCATATGCACGCATTTTGCAGGTGAGCCCCACATGCTTTCTTTGAAGAGAATAGCCTTTGTGTTGTGCCTCTGATATTTATAAACATTGCAAGAGTGATTTTTTTATATAATCATATTCTTTGCAAATTTAAAAGGATTATTAGATGATGCAAGTATACCTCTATTAGCAAAAGAGAGAAACTCTCCTTTCAATGTTATAAGATAGCAGCTATTCCCAACCCCTCACTTATTTGCTTAAATGTCAAAATGAAGAACACTATTATAATAAGCAGATAAATGCAAGCAGTGGAGGAAAGATTCTTCTAGGAAATTCACTTTTGCATGAGTTCATCCTCACTGCTAGTCCTACATTTGTAACATGTGAAAGTTTCCCAACAAAACACCATCAGTCTCATCTTATTTTTGTAAACAAAGCTGAAGTTAGGTGAATCACAATAAAAATGCATTAAGATTCACTTACACCCTGAACAGGACCAGAAGCTACTTAAAAGTTAGGGAGTGATTACAAAATAATAATTTAAAAAGCAAAAAGAAACATGGGCACTTGAGGGGAAAAAAAAAAAAAAAGAATTTTAAAGACTGCACTACTCCAAAGGGATCTATATATTTGCAATAAACTGACAAAACTTGAAGATGCAGTAGATATTATTTGAGAACTAACATCTAAATTAAGCCACTGAGAAGGGCTTGTCATGCTCTGCTGGTGAATGCTTTAAAGGCAGATTCTACTTCAGAATGGCAAGAAAATCAACAAGGAAATCAACAGAACTTATTGGAGCTACGCCAAGGATCCTTATAGAGACTTCAAAAGGACAGTTGGATCTCTGTAAAAAAAGAAGATCTCTGTAAAAATAAAAATCAAAAAACCCTAACACGCTATGTCTTTTCATCTTCTGGCAAGTGCTGCAATAGTTAGTTAACATGTCCTTGCTGCTTCTTTTGAATGATTTTTATTTTCAACATAGTCTTCCTCAGATTAATAATGGTCAATGAAGGATGTAAAGGGAATTCACCACAATTAGAGCTCCTTAAATTGTTCAGACACGCAGGATACACTCTGTGGAAGATTAGGTGCAGAGCTCTCAGTTATCTCCAATGGTGTTTGCTACATATGGGCAAATGATTTGTTGTTCTGCACACCGAGCGCTCTACTGCTGTAGTTACTCTGGTAGCAGCATCTGTAAGAGCTGCTTCAAAACTAGTCTTCTCTTTTGCTGGGGATGAAGCAATTTTTAAAGTACCAAATACTTGCTAAATACCAAGAGAAACAATAAAATCTTCTTTGGTGTCACATACGGACACTCAGTATCTCTCAGGAAGTTTGAAGGATCTTTGACCTTCCAATAAAAGGCTGTCTGCATAATTTAAAAACTTCTTGGCCCCGCTACATTTTCCTTTCATAACTCTAAAATCGTCAACTATTGTTGCTATAAACTTTTAGTAAGTTTTTTCACAAGGCACGCATACGGATGCTGAAATTCTAATGGTAATCTCCCCTCTGTTGCAGGACAAAGCTTTCTGTTGTAAAACAGTTAAGATATGTCCAGGTATACCTAGCGCAGAAAAAAAGTTAGGCAGAAAATTTAAAGTTTGGCATCATTTTACGAGAAAAACAGTGCAGGCCTGCAGATAAATCTCTTTATATGTCAGTATTCCTTACACTGATCTATGGGCAATTTAGAGCTTTGAAATCCTAAAACAATCACTATTTTACACAGCTAAAAACACTACTATGCATGTACTGTAAATAAAGATGACTTAAAACTTTATGAAAACCTGCATTCTTTCAGCTGCCTACCAAGCTAGAAACCTAGTTCTCCCAGTACCCATAACCCATAACCTTGAACATCCTGATGGCCTAAGAAGCCAGCTGCCTAGGGAATGGCTTTAAACAAAAAAATATTTTTTTCTTTAAATCAAACTATTTCACTGTGTTTCTCCTTACAAATATTTAAATTACATAAAAAATACTATTTTTATAAGCACTTGATCCAATTTGGTACCAAGATATTTCTTTTTTCCAACATTTTCCCCCCACAAGCTAGGAAGAATATATTCCTCCCTATTAAAATTGCATGGAAGAGAAATTCCCTGTTCTAGCCAGGACCATCTGGATCTAAAGCTTAAAATGTCGAGAGGGCATAAAGAGAACTACAGCAGGCCAGCAAGTGCACAGGGAAGGCTAATGTTAATTTACATACTGATTAAAATTCAGCATGCTTCAAAAAGATAGAAGAAAATTGAAGGAGATAATATATGAATGCAGTAAAAAGTAACAAAAAGCAAAGATAGTTTAAAATCAGGAAAAAGAGAAAAAAACCCACAGACGACATTGAACAATTTGAGAAAGGAGACTGCTGAAAAGCCAAAACTTAATACAAATCTTAAAAAAATATCACTTTATATGAAAAAAACAGTAAATGCATTCAGACCAGCAGGTCTCAAGCCTCAAGTGAGGCTTTGTCCAATAGCAGGAACTATTTCCAGCCCCTAACCCCATGTCATTACCTAGAAGATCAAAACTGTTGAATATGCAAGGCTCTCAATGGACCATCACTGTTCCCACAGCTCTAGAAGATCTTTCCCAGTTTGACTTTATACATTAAGACAACAAAGCATGGTAAAGAGCTGAAAAAAGCATTCTTAGAGCAAAGGTGCCCCAGAGCTACTATAATTGGTCCAAGCAGAATTTCCTCAGTTCAGAGGTTATCATGCAGCGGTCACATCCATTCTCATTATTATCACAGAGAGCTAAAAGGTCCAGGGTGTCCTCTACCTCACACAAATATGCAGGCAACCTTATAACATGACAGTCCCAGGTTCATAAAGGCACTTTATGCAGTTTTCTCAGTATCTTTTTGTGGGTTTTACACCAACTTCCTTCACAAAACTCCAGAAACACGGGAAACATCAATGTGGTTGTTTTCCACATCTTTGTATTGCTCTGTACTATAGAAAGAAAAGACATCACTGTGGAATGTATCATGGGTTGTCAGAGCTGTAATAAAGCCTCTGGAGCTCACTAGCATCAATTTTATCCTTCCTACTCTTCTCATTGGAATCAGTCCAGAACATAAAATTTACATGGTACAAAAATTGTACAATATCCAACAAGGAAGAGTAAATTAATTCAATCTGTAAAGCCATATGCAAACTCTACACAGCTAGCTAAATAATCATCAGAACTCAGAAGAAGAATATATAGACTCTAATCATATATATGCAGCCCACCATCAGTGTCCAAAAACCAAGCATCCCAAGCCATCCTTTACAGATGTAGAAATCCCAACTACAGGGACAAAAGAATGTGCTAATATCAAAATTTTATGCACTGAAGGACAAGATACAGCAGCAATGTTATACCAGCTCTTCTCACAAATATCAACATGTTCCTCTAAATAAATAAAATTTTCTGTTGCATCTTGAAGATATTAAGATCCAGGATAGTGTAACCAAGAGTGGTTTACCAGTTCCATAGTAGGTAGCTTGTGCAGTGTATCACTGTGGTGGTTTCACTACTAGGTTTTACTACTAATAATTCATCATGGCGAGGCTGTTTTCCCTCCATCCAAGATTTCACCATAAGGCAAGACGGCAGTTCCTGCCAAAAAGCCATGTGCTCTGGACACGGGCCTCAGCAGCCACCATCACTGCTGGCCACGAGGCATTCCTGAGTTTTGGCTGTTTTCATGCTTCTTAAAAAAACCCATAGGTTTACAAACAAGCATCCCAAACAATTCCCCTCCCCAGAGAAAAAACTCGATATTTAACCCCATAACAATCACCCAAGATACTTCTTATAGATGGCTATTCTAAATTCAAGATTTTTTCTACCTTGGATATATTGTACATAACAAATCCTCCAGAAATATATGCCGGTGCTAAAATAAAAAGAAACTGCTGAATATGTGGTAGGAATAACCTCAGGTAGATATATAGGAAAAGCAGCTGGCACAAGAACAAGATTGATTGGATCTTTAGCAATTATTTGTCTATCAAGACACACACCATCAACGTCTATGTCATGAACTGTGGCCTTTTAACATTCCCAAAGGCAGCCATCATGACACAGCCTTGCTGATGTTTCTCCTTAGGAAAGGAACATGTTCTACAACAAACCAGAATACACGAGTATGAAGAAATGCGTGACCACTTTCGGGAACACTTGAAGCTTCAGCAGCTCATTATCCTGACCTCTCTGCCATTTTCTTTCTCAGGTCTTCCTTCTTGTTTACCCTGTTTCCATTTTCACCTTGCCTTCCCTTTGTTAGATGCAAAGTTAAGATTTCCTAGTTTTATTATTAGCTTTAAACTATTAATATTTTATTCCTATAGTCAATATTAATACTATCCAGCATGAGGAAATTAACATTTTTCCGTGTACCACAGACTGTGAAAACAGCAAGCTCTGAATCAGAGGGGCTTTGCCCTTTGCTGTGACGTGTGCCATGAAAAAGGGGAAAAAAAAGTAAACTCACTCCATGAAATTGCTTGTCCTATCAAAGACTTGTTCCACAGTGTTTTTCAATCAGTGCTCTAAACCAGTACCTGGTAAAATCATAGGATCAAGGGGCTCCAAGTAGATACAAAAACATGCATACATGGTCACTGAAAATATAGGCCTGATCTGAGGCAAGGAGATGCCTGCATTTCACAGCAATATGCTCGGTGCCAGTTAGAAATGTGGTCAGCAAAAGTGACAGGTGCTGAAGTGACTATAGATGTCATCACTTTTCATCTCAACCCACGTAAGAATTTTCAAGGTCAAATAAATTCCAAATTCAACCCTCAGGTCAGCAAAACAAATCTTTGAAGAAAATATTCCTGCTGAGGATCATCAAAAAAATTTGAAAAGAACAGATTTGTTTGGTCATTACAGCTTTCAGAGTAACTCCTTTAATTTAAGGCTAATACAATATTTAATTTAATTTAACAAAGGGCTTAAGCAGTAAAGGCTACAACTTAAAGCACTAGCTTTTAAGGGTGAAGCCACAGTGAGAATTTAAAACATGCCAGTTCTCAAGTCCGTATCTAGGTACCAAATCAGTAAGATTCAGATCAAGTCTACACAAGTTACTCCTTAATTTGGCACCTAGTTTGACTTCAGTCTCATACTCCTAAGAAAGTAATATAGCCATGTCCTCATTCTGTCACTCTAGATTTCAATAGTAACACAGAGTTTTGTCAGCTTCATTCCTGACACAACTCAAAAAAGGGAAATGGTTTGAAAAAGGCAAAAATTACATCTGTCTCTCCTGCTCCTCTCCTTCCCTCTCTCCCTGCCTGCCTCCCCTCCTACCTTAGTCATTAAAGCCCATCAGGCTAACTCCTGGAGATTTTATTTTTATCATCTCACTAGAAGTTACGATCTCTTCAGAATCAATTACAACAGCAGAAACAAGACAAGATATTTTGTTTCACAAAAACAAAAACTGTGAGGATTAATTGACTTATTTCTTATCCAGGAAGATGTTGCTGCAATTAAGATCAGCATTGCAAACAAGTCTCAGAGCCCTTGACTCACAAACATTACAGTCAGTATTTTTACTGTATTGGGTAACCTGTGATCTAGCAGATATGTGGCCAAGTCTGTAATGTCTTAGAGGTAGATGCAGCATTGCCCTCTTAGCAACCTAAGCCAGCCGCAGGAATGGTCCCCCGAAGTTCCAGAATATAATTCAATAGCTTCAACAGCATGTAGCAAATCATAGATACAGATAGCCAATCAAGTTTACAGCAGTGTCTGTATGTACAAATTGAACCTGGCATCATTAGAAAAAAAATCAAAAGCAGCTTCTGTTCATTTTACTATGTTAAAAATAAGATTGTAGCCAGCCAGAGTATTATAAAAATTTAAAGGTCTTTAAAAAAACCCACTTACTAAAACTACATGTAATAATATTGCAAAAGTGTATTTTAACAGGTTTAATCCTTGAATTAATCAAAGTAAGTGAATTTCAGGATACTTGACACTAGAGCTACAAAACAAATTGACTTCTTTGTTCAGTAGTTGAAATGCAACAGTGTGGAGCATAGAAATCAGTTTCAGGATGACTCAAAAGAAATATTATTCACATTCAGCTGACAGAAAACAATAAAAATATTTTGGTTTGGGTTGAAACATGACAATTTATTTCCTTTAGGAATGTTTTTCCTTTTCTTAAAATTATGTTTACCAGAGCTTTCTATTAAAAAAAAATAATTTAGAAAAATCATAGTGTGGTTTGAGTTGGAAGGAAACTCTAGACACTGTCTTTTCCAACCCCCTTACTAAAGCAGGTTCACCTAGAGCCAGTTGCACAGGATCATATCTAGGAAGATTTTGAATATTTCCAGAAAAGGAGATTTCACAGCCTTACTGTTTCTTCATGCTTCTTGTAATTTTGACTGCAGATAAGATTGTTTCCAAGTTTCACTGAAATCCATAGGTGGCTTTATTGACTTGAGACTGCATCTTTTGGCAACAAAGCTCTGTACCAATTTTCTTGCTCGACTTTACTGGTCAGCTAGTGCTACCAAGTCATAAATGCCCAGTGACAACCTGTCAGCCAAATTCACTGAAGACAATATACACCCAGGTAACATCATCAGCAACGCTAACTTACATCACTCATGGAGTCATTCTGGTGATGTGTAAGCCAGTACAAAGAAAACGGTAGGATTTTTTTTTTTGTCTCCCTCAGACTGGATTCAAATTGCTTACTATAACAAGAAGGAAAAGGGACAATACTAAGGGCAGTTCCCCAATATTATTTTAGCGAGATATTGTAGATCTGAATTCAATGCCATATTTGTAGCAGGGAGGGGGAGGGGGAGAAAGAGAATGCGTATTGTACATAGTCACCAGACTGTCTCTGCAGTTCAGGAATAGTTAGTGCATGTTATTCATCACCTTGCACTTCCTCAGAAAATCTGGGCCCCTCGGTATAAGAAAGATGTTGAGTTATTGGAACATGTTCAGAGAATGGCAACAAGAATGGTGAAGGGGCTGGAGCACAAGTACTATGAGGAGAAGTTGAATGAGCTGGAGTTGTTCAGCCTGGAGAAGAAGAGGCTCAGGGGTGACCTTATTGCTGTCTAGAACTACCTGAAAGGAAGTTGTAGTCAGGCAGGGGTCGATCTCTTCTCTCAGGTAACTGGCGACAGAACAAGAGGGCACAGTCTCAAGCTTCATCAGAGGAGGTTTAGACTTGATATTAGGAAGAAATTCTTCACACAAAGGGTGATCCCCCATTGGAATGGGCTGACCAGGGAGGTGGTGGAGTCATCAACCCTGGAGGTGTTCAAGAGTAGGCTGGATGAGGCACTTGGTGCCATAATTTAGTTGATGGACTGTTAGATTATGGGTTGGACTTGATGATCTTTAAATTCTCTTCCAACCTTGCTGATACTGTGGTACTGTGATACCTCCTTCTCATTAAATGCATAGTAGGTAAAAATAAATACAAACCACAACAAGCTTCTGCCTTTAGTAGAAAACAAATAATGCCAGGACAAAGATTTCATACTACAGAGAGCAAGAATTCTTTCCTTCTTTTGTAGTGCAGGTGGGAATGGCTAGATAAATAACTTAAAGGAGGTAAGAAGCCCTGATACACAGGGGAAACTAAAAAAACCAAACATCTGGAAACATGGAATAGATGCTGGTAACTTAACAACAGTGTAAAAACACTGGTAGGAGAAGTAACTGTGAGAAGGAGCAGGAGGTGGAAAATAGGCAACAGAACAACTTTGTGAGGAGAAAGAATGCAAACAAACGAATGGAAGAGAAAGAGCAACTGCATGGATAAATATCCTGAGTGCTACAAGAACCTGTTGAACTGAAGATGATTCAGTGGAGCAAAATTACACTGTAGGGTGCAAATCCATTGATCTAAGATCAGGGCCAGAGTCCCTTTGGGATACAAAAGCAACTGCGTCACCAACAATGGAAATATCCACACCTTTCAAAATGCAGCACAGTCACTACTTAAATTTTGAAAAATGTACAAGCTAGGCAGGGTCTGGCTCAGAGGCCTCAAAAAGAACAAGGTGACCCAACTGGTGAGCTGGTGATCCCATACAGGCAAGTGTGTCTTGTATGAGTCACTCCTGAACTTCCTTCAGATCTGGATGCTGAGAGAGCCATCTTTGAGGTAGAATAATATTGGGCTTATCTGAGTTGAAAAAGTCCACATGTGTTTTACAGAACTAATCCTCTAATATTGTTTCCTTGGCATATTTTCACTTTTTTCGTAATATTGTTTTCTTGGCAAATTTTCACTTTCGGCGAACCACATTTCTTTGACCCAACTTTTATGACCAAGTAACTCACCTGGTGGATGACAGGAAGGCTGTGGATATAATATACCTGGACTTCAGTAAAGCCTTCGACACAGTCTCCCAGAGCATACTCCTGGAGAATCTGGCAGCCCGGGAATTTGACAGGGGCATTCTCTGCTGGGTTATGAACTGGCTGAGTGGCCGAGCCCAGAGAGAGGTTGTGAATGGTGTCACATCCAGTTGACGACCAGCCACTAGTGGTGTCCCTCAGGGATTGGTGCTGGGCCCTTTTCTGTTTAATATCTTTATTGATGTCCTTGATGATGGGATTGAGTCCTTCATTAGTAAGTTTGCAGATGACACCAAGCTCGGAGCGGGTGTTGATCTGTTGGAGGGTAGGAGGGCCCTGCAGAGGGCTCTGGACAGGCTGGAGAGATGGGCAGATTCCAATGGGATGAGATTCAACAAGTCCAAGTGCTGGGTCTTACACTTTGGTTGCAATAACCCCATGCAGAGCTGTAAGCCGGGGTCGGGGTGGCTGGAGAACGGGGAGACAGAGAGAGACTTGGGAGTGCTGGTGGATGGGAGACTTGACATGAGCCAGCAGTGTGCCCAGGCGGCCAAGAAGGCCAATGGCATCCTTGGCCTGCATCAGGAATGGTGTGGCCAGCAGGACTAGGGAGGTTATCCTTCCCCTGTACTCAGCACTGGTTAGGCTGCCCCTTGAGTACTGTGTCCAGTTCTGGGCCCCTCGGTATAAGAAAGATGTTGAGTTACTGGAACGTGTTCAGAGAAGGGCAACAAGGATGGTGAAGGGGCTGGAGCACAAGCCCTATGAGGAACGGCTGAGGGAACTGGGATTGTTCAGCCTGGAGAAGAGGAGGCTCAGGGATGACCTTATTGCTGTCTATAACTACCTGAAAGGAAGTTGTAGTCAGGCAGGGGTCGATCTCTTCTCTCAGGTAACTGGTGACAGAACAAGAGGCACAGTCTCAAGCTTCATCAGAGGAGGTTTAGACTTGATATTAGGAAGAAATTTTTCACACAAAGGGTGATCCCCCATTGGAATGGGCTGACCAGGGAGGTGGTGGAGTCACCGACCCTGGAGGTGTTCAAGAGTAGGCTGGATGAGGCACTTGGTACCATGGTTTAGATGGTGGGCTGTTAGATTACAGGTTGGACTTGATGATCTTTAAATTCTCTTCCAACCTTGCTGATACTGTGATACTGTGAACTTCTCGCAGCACTTTCAACCACCTGCTCTTGAATCCTTTCTACCAGTTGATCCAACTACAACTGGTGATAGAGTTTTCATAATCTCTTCTAGAAGTTAATGTCATGATTTCTTCTAGAAGTTAATATGACTCATAGCACTTTCTCAATCTTCAAAGAAAGGCACTTCTATACAACTAACGTTTTGTGTGGATATAGTTGAAACTCATTTTTCACTTCTTTTTCTCTGGAATATCTATTATTCCTAGGAGTTAACTCATATAACACCTCAATTTACAAGATGAAACTCCTTCTTTTATTTTTTTTTTCAATAAATATAATGAAAATATGTTAGATTGTTGGGATTTATGCAGAGATATTTGGCAGGGTTTCCAAGTCTGTCAGACATAAATTGAATATGTGGTTTTTCTACACAGAGAGAATTATCTAAATAAATAATGTATTACGAGAATTTAATTTCTTATCTATGTCTGATTCATTCTCAGATAAGTATGTATACATTTGCACTGGTGCCAGCCAGGCTGCAAAACACAAAACAGCAGAAAACATGTCTTTACACTGTTTCTATAATATTCAGGGTAGAAAGCTAACCAATAACACTGCTATAGTAAAACAAACAAAACCACCTCTTGAGGTACAGAAAAGGGAGTAATTTATTTTCTTTCTTTTGGCTTTTCATTATGTTTGGTTTTAGTTTCACCTAGTAAAGTTTTAACTCAAGAAACACATAAAACCAGCTATAAAACCTTTATCAATTGCATCTCACACAATGATGCAAAGTACTTTCCAATAGCTCTTAATTATGGAAAGCCAGCACTAGGAGCAGTACGTTTACAAGAGTAGTTGGCTTACTACTGGTTTTGGACATATATCTGGCCACCAGGCCATTTGCCTGCACACGTGAATGCTGTCAGAGCATTCATAAACCTATTTAGACACCTGACATGTGTATAGGATCAGGTTTGACACACAGTCTTCTCCATAAGCTGAAACTACCAAAGTGTTTATCTGTATAACTCTGAAAGAGAACTTTATGATACTCTACAAATTTTCTCACTTGCAGGCACAGGCAAACACTATCTTTTGCTGTTGGTATCTCATAGAAGTGTTTAGTCTCACAAGAAAGATATATGTCCCTCACACTGAAACTACTGCGAAGACAATGACAATTGACTGCTCATATTTTGAGAGGAGGAGAAAAGTTGCACTTGAGAACACTGTTCCTGTTCCAAAAGAAAAGGGTGCAAAAGCATCTTAATTCCAGCAGAGATGAAGATGGCAGGAGCTGCTTTGGTTCTCCAAAAGCCACTGCAAACTTTTGAAAAATCTATCAAAGGAAGAAACCACATATTCATGATCTCCCACATCCTTTTAATGATAAAAGCATGCAACATTCAACTATTACTGAATTCTTCTCTATATCATCTTAAAGACGTGTCATGCAATTAATACCATATATTCCACTCTTGTCAATGAAGGAGATTCTTACTTGAGAATTTTTTTAAATTTAGGATTTCAACTTCAGAAGACATAATATATCTTAGAAATGTAAGAAAGATAAATGTGGATGTGAAGTTGGTTTTAAAGACAATCACTACTTAGGAGCAGATGGCAATTTTCTTGCTGAATGACATAGCAACGTTTTTTGTATTCATCGATAGCTGCTTCAAAAAGCAAGGGAATTCCCTGTTCCTCACATCTACTTGGTTATATCTATGCCATAAACAACGGGATTAAATTGCAAATTCAGATTTGACAACACGAAGTTTTGAACGAGTAAAGATAGCAAAGCACTAGACAGATCATCTAATTTTAGACTATGTGACTATCTTCAGATTTCCTGAACAGAAGTCCTTATATTTTTGCAACAGAGTAAAACAGGGTAGGCAACAACACCACCACCATGCAAGCATGCAGCTGCTCTGACCAGGTATCCACTGTGTCAGTGAAACATCTCCAGTCCACAACACCTGCCTAAGCAAAAAGTGTTGGCAGGGAAATTGAGAGGTAGCTGGAAAAACTTGAACACAGGCTAGCCCAAATATCAGTGTTTCAGAAGTCAAGAGAGCTTTGAACGAGTAACTCGCCAGCCAACACTTACCCAGCTTGGTCCTGTAGTCCACCAAGAAGAATGAGAATGACAAAATAAGCCAAACAGAAGATAAGATCTTCAATCCTAGATTTGCTCATCCAGCCCTAAGACAAAGCCCGAACATCTACCTGCTCCTTCCATACAACAATAATGAATGTTTGTAACTGCAAAAAATCAAAATCTAAAGCTCAAATTTTTTTGAATTTCAGCTGCACACAAAAGTTATAAAAGTGGTCACTTAATACCTTTCTATTCCCTTTGCGATTGGAAAGATGACATTTATTCCACCTGCCTCCAGCAGCACTGGCTCACAAAGTCAGTGGCAGTCCAATACTGGGCACTACAAGTGACAGAAGCCTAGATGGAGTGAACTTCTGTCCTTACTCCGTATACTAAAGATACAGTGGGTTTGTTACAGGTACCTTATGCAGAGCACTCATCAGAGAAATAATTCAAATGCCAAATGGTTATTCTTCTCATATTCTATAATTTACCATATTCTAAAAGGTTTTCTTATGCCTCATAAAAGTAGAACAGTCCTGAATTAAAACAACATAGAAAAACAGAAGCACCTTGCACAGATTGTTTGCCACAGGCCTTAAAAAAACAATCAATCAGCACCCCCACCATAACCATAAAGCCACACACCACAAAACCCAGTGAAAAACCCAGGAGACTTGGATTCTCTACCTGTGAGATTTTGAGCTCATATTTTTTGTTCAGCTTTCTCTTTTCCCAACTTTGAAATAAATAACATCAATTTTTGACTGTCTCAAAGGGTGACAATGATATTTAGCCATAGATTAAAAAACACAGTAGATGTATTGAACACCACAGTGAAAAAACTAAAATTATTGTACTGATTAAACAGCAAAGCATTTAGCCTCATGGTAACTTGGCCTAGGCCTCAACCCTTCCTACATTCAGCACATATCTAGAAAAAGACAGAGAGAAGAGCTGTGGGAGCTCAAGTTGTTAGATTGCAAAAGAAATCGAGAGTAGCCAATAAATTATTTCTGATGCAAGTTTCATGGAATAGTACTTTAAGCGAGACTTTGGGCAACCATTCTTCCAAGGCAAATAGTATAATCGCTCAGATGCCTACACATATGCTCCATCACTTTAAGAAAAACTGCATTTTTGTTCATTTTTAGGAAATGCCTTGTAGTTTTATACTTTAAAAAAACCCAACAAACCGTAACAGTGACAACAGGGAAGTATAAGATAGTGCTGCCATCTTCAGAAAAATTTCCCTGCATCAGCCAGGGCATGCCTGCTTTGGACATGGACATTTAGAAACTCAGCCAGCACAGTTTCAAGCTAATAAGAAGGGAAATTGTGGAGAGAATAGACCTGGGGCCATAAGGCAGTAAGTCTGTCACTTGCTGACAGTGCTAGAGAGTCTTTCAGAGTGACAGAGTGTGAGCAACAGAGATGGCACCAGTGTATGGCTAAGTGCCACAGGAACCTGAAGAATACCTAGATATACACTGCCTGAAAAGGAGGGGACCTGCAGTGATTACAGGAGGGGCTCAGAAGAGATCTTCAGGAACACTTAAGTAGCACCTGGGGAGACCCTCAACCCAGTTCAGGATTGCATCTCATATCTGATCCATTATGTTGACATGCTGGAGTCATCTCCCTCCTACAAGACACAGAAGCCTTGCTTCTCAATAACATCATTTACAGAATAACTGGTCAAAAAAATGGAAATGGAAATGCCTGCAACATAAACGACACTCCCATTACAGTTGAATCTGTCAACTGGAGATCTTCACTCTCCAGACTGATCTAGACTGAACAGTTTTTTCAAACTCTGAACAGCTATCTAAATTGAATTTCCACAGTTTTTTTGTTTTGAGTTTTTTTCCTGTTACACTAGTCTCTTAAAGATAAAACAGGAAAATACAACTCTGGCAAAAGCAGATTAGTCCAGCCACTAGGGAAGAAAAACTTGTACAGTGAGTGATTGCTTTGGCTCTGAGCAAATTTAATCTTTTTCCATCAACTCCTTTCTGTTGTTTTTTTTTTTTTTTTTCTGGCATTAGGCAGAAACTTCATATCCGACTGCATTTTTTCAATGGGCTTTGATCTAAGTCATTTTTTAATAATATATAAATAAAATACCTATTATACAGAAGAGCATGACTTGTGTATATTTATGCCTATAAACTATCTAGATAATTCATTACATTAAGTATCCAATTATGACATAGGAAGGAATATTACCTTTAAATTTCTATCAAGAAATGACAAATCAATAGAAAAAATTGTTACAATAAAAATAACTAGGATTTATTCCCTTCTAGTAACGTAATGCTTTGCTTTCCCTCTTCAAATGATAGATGACAGACAATTTAGTTTTTTCTTTGAGAACAAGAACTTTAATTTAATTTTATGTTCGAATGGATAATTGTTCTAGATTTTTCCATTCACATGGGAGAGGTTTTTTCACAGAAAAACAGACATTGAAAAAAAACTGAGACAGAAAATACGTAGGTATACAGATACATTTTTAGAAGTTGACTAGTGTTGGTTTTTTTCCTCTTGACTGATTTTTGAAGTCTTTCTTTGCTGTATTTGCCTTTCTACAGGTCATTGATTTGTACCTGGTTTTACATTATCACATACTAAAATATGTTGTGAAACCTCTGAATGCCTGTTCCCTCCTACAGCTGTTCAAATTCTCAAGAAATACAGAGGGAATACTCAAAGAAGTATATATTACCAGATATATGTTACTTAAAAACTGTTGGCAAGTAGGCATTCTTTTTTTCACATTCACTGTCACTTAACAGGAAAAGTGGCAAGACATACATTAAGCCTTCATGCTTGTGTTGTTGATTTTTTAGTGTTCAGCCATGCCCTCCTGCTACATTGAAGCTAATATATCCTGTAAGACCTAAATAAAAACACTGTGAGCTTCCATCTCCTTTTAGAAACGTGTTCTCCAGAGCTTACTGCTTCTCCTGCTGTGACAATCGCAAACTGCTCCAAGGGTCGGTGTCCAAGAATTCCAGCTTATCAGATTTCATTGCTCCATTCTCATCATAAACCCACATAACACACACTGTACAGTTCGTCTGTACCTGTGCAGTAGGTCAGACTTTTCCCCGAAGTGCAGTATATAAACTGTAAGTTATGACTTTAATAAAATCGTACCTTTGAAAACCCTAGTAGCCAGGGACACACCAAGTGCGTAGTCCTGTCAGAGGATGAACAGCCCAGGAACAACGGGCAGGCCCTAACTCATGCAAGGCATTCTTTAGCAAGTGACACCCATATTACTTTGCAGGTATATAGTGATTAGTTAGGGTTTTTGTCTTACATGTCACTGTTATTACAATTGTTTTAGTATATGGATGTTTCTGTATTTCAAGACTGAGGAAACTAGTAATAGTAAGGGACTTGGGCATGGCTATGACTCTTTCCTAGTTGGAAGGAAAATGCATATGCCCCAGAAGTGGAAAGACAACCTGTATCACAGAATATTCTGAGTTGGAAGGGACCCACAAGGACCATCAAATCCAGCTCTTTAAGTGAATGGCCCATACTGGGACCAAATCCACAACCTTGGTGTTATTAACACCATGACCTAACCAACAGAGCTAATTTCAGGGTCCTGATAACTGTCCATAATTAAGCTTTTCTAATCCTGTCTTGTCACAGGTAATAGACACACATGGTACTGTACTTAACCCATTTCCTTTGGACTTACTTTCCCCAAATGCAAGAAACCTCACTTCAGGATTTGTTTGTGAAGATCATATTTGTGCATTCCCCTGTGAAAGGTGACAAGACGTGGAAAAATAACTTACCCATTTTTCAAAGCTCTTTCTAGAGCTGTCAACCTCAGCACACATTCAACAAGTACAAGAGTTTTCAGCTCATTCCAGAAAGTGCAGATAGGAGAAACCTAAGGCATCAGTGCAGATAGGGGAGTCTATCTGTCAGGCAAAAAGCAAGCATTAAAAAATGGTGTTTGACTAACATATATAAAAAAAGTTTTTGAAGTATTTTATTATGTCAAGAAAACACCCCAAAGATTAAATTTTAATTTGATACATTCCTCACCTGCCATAAATACAGGATAACTGATGGGATTTGGGAGGTAATTATATTTCATTGTTTCAGAATAAGGAGTTTAAAGCTCAGTACCCTGTCCTTTATCTGCCCCAATACACATCTTACAACCTGATTCTATCTATGCTGTTTCAATTGAATCATAAGTTTCCACATCCTTAACAATGCTTTTGTTTCTAAAACAGACAGTTCCAAAAGTTAGAAAAAAAGAAAGAAATAAATCAAACTCTCGCTACTTTTTGATACATACAGACCAGCATCCAGAAAACAAGTTCTGGAAATGTCATGGGTTTGGTGGAAGGGTGTGATGTTTTCTGGGGGGTCTCAGAGATTTCGGGTCTCAGGGTTTTGGGGGGTTAAAGGAGGGAGGGAAGGGTGTTTGAGAGGGTGTGTTGGGATGGTCCACTCGTTTGCCCTGTTTTAAAACCATGGTTTTTTAGAAGTCTGAAAGAAACACCAGGATTGCAGTGTCCACAGAGCGGCGAGGCTCTTCCCCCATTCCCCCACCGCCCGATTTCACGTGGGGAGACGGTGGTGGACATCCCACGAGAGCGGAGCCGTCGCTCCCAGGGCGGCAGGGCTCTCCTCTGGGAGGTCTCCCTGTCATCCCGCTGCCTGGGTTGCGTGGTGGGATGGCAGCGGAGGGACGGGCATGGCATTGAGCATGCAAAGCCGCTTCTGCCATTTTGCTGCTTTTCCCAGCAGCGGCAGCAGGGGGTGGCGGAGCTCAGTGGCTGCCCCNTCAGTGGCTGCACCTGTGGGGCCGGCACTTCCGCAGTGTGTAGGGGGGACAGGGCTGTGTGTTCTGCCATGGCAGGCGTGGAGCCCTCTGTGGTTGCCAGCTGTGCTGGTGGTGACAGACCCCACATGCTCGCGGCTGGCTGATGGAGCAACGGAGAGGCGCTGGGATGCCAGTGGTGGCTGGCAGCAGGGCCCAGGTCCTGCACGGTGGTGGCGNAAGCCGCTTCTGCCATTTTGCTGCTTTTCCCAGCAGCGGCAGCAGGTGGTGGCGGAGCTCAGTGGCTGCACCTGTGGGGCCGGCACTTCCGCAGTGTGTAGGGGGGACAGGGCTGTGTGTTCTGCCATGGCAGGCGTGGAGCCCTCTGTGGTTGCCAGCTGTGCTGGTGGTGACAGACCCCACATGCTCGCGGCTGGCTGATGGAGCAACGGAGAGGCGCTGGGATGCCAGTGGTGGCTGGCAGCAGGGCCCAGGTCCTGCACGGTGGTGGCGGGCAGTGCAGGGCAGTGGCTTCTGATGGGAGGCTGACAAGAGCCCCTGCTGGTACTGGCCACAGCTGCACTGCTCCTGCCCCGCACTGCCAGGAGGCATGTGGCAGTGACTGCCTCCACGGGCAGCCCCCACTGCCTGTGGCTGGTCCCTGCAAGCGGTGAGTGCCCTGCAGGTGAGGCTGGTGGCCCTGGGAGTGCCCCCACGGCCAGTGGCCAGCGGCAGCTGCTGGTCTCCAGGCCCTGAGCACATGGCATTTTGGCAGGAACTGCCATTTTGCCTGGAGTGAAGATCCTGAAAGAGAGGCGGAGCCGAGCTCTGCCAGCCAACCAGAAGATGGCTTGGCCGGGAATAAGACGCTGGATTGCTGCGAGATTTTGAGAGCATAAAAAGCCTGAACACGGAAGTCCTCACTCTCTTCAGCTTGCTCCTCAGCTGGGAGCAGCACGACCCCTCTCCTCTCGGCTTCCAGATCGCATGGCTTGACTACAGCCACCTCCATCGGCACCGGAGCCAAGTCAGACAAATTGCTAGTGATGGCTTCCCCATAAGTCTCCCTGAGTGGGTGCTTTTCACCATTTTGTATTTTGCAGGGACTTCAAGAGCCCGGGAGTGTACCATCAAAGAGAGGTGGCTTCCCTTTTCCTTCCCCTGCTTTTCTCGGCCAGCCACCTGGCCTTTGAGAAGCAGTTTGGTTTCTTCGTTTCCTTTGCATGACAACTGTTGGGTTTTATATTTGTGTATTTTGTCTGAGGGGTCCCATAAGGTTGTTTTTCCTGGTCAAGCCCCTAGACAATAAACTGTTACCTGCTGTTGGATCTGTTGAGTCTTCCGTCATTGTTGTGCACACCCCCTTGGTGATAAAAGTGGTTCAAACTACCACAAGAAACTAGCGTCTCATTGTCCAGACTATTCTGGGTCCTGAAGTCATTGACTATATTACCGGAGTTTGGATAGCCACATACTCTCACATCTGTTTGCAGGACAAAGAAACACTCTGTAATTGGAGATGCCCAGGTTAAAGGTCTAACCACTCATTTTGCCAATTACGCAGGGCAACAAACCACAGGATTTGCAGGAAAAGGCCCCTTTTGAGGTGCAACATATTTTCAGTGGAAGGTTCTATTTTTTTGTGAGGCAGCTTTCTCACTCTTTCCAAGTTCTTCAGAAACAGTCAGGAACTACACAATGTATGACTATTATGTACCAACAGCCTAGATGATTTTCTTCCATTCACCATTTTGGAAAAAAAATGCCTTGCCTCATGCTGTAAGGAACAGACGTAAGGATGTAAAATGTTACACCTAAAAAGACATACTGCTTTTCTGCAGGGCAGACACGTTCAAAAGAGCAAAGAGGGTTGTAAGCATTGGCTTACCATAATTTTTCCTTCATTTGGCTAGAATACAATCATGCTACTAATTGATACTCCTATCACAGTGTCAAACAAACAAATTGGATAAAACAGTTTGCCAGTGTTTTGTCACATTCTAGGTTTCCTTGCAGCACTTACTGTCTGTATATCCTGGGGCACCAAGGGATGTAAGTTCTGATAAAAGCTTTTTCCCAATTTCACAACCAAGAAACAACTAGGCTCTATTCTACAATGTACACATATATGGCAGATTAAAAAAAAAAGATCACAACCAGCCAATCCCTACCCCCTGGCCCACGCTGGATTTTAAACTCTGAAAAGTTTTTTCAGCTTCTCCACCCCACTTCCCATCTCTCACAAGCTACATGATCCTGGAAGAGGGGCTGAGAGTGCCAGTTTTTTTCTGGCAAAGATGCCAGCAAAATCCACCCATTCCACAGCTCCTCAAGGAGATAACATGGGAAGAAATTCACCTCAGGTGGACCCAGATGGCTAAAGCCTAATCAATCAGCACCCAACGTTGCTACCACTGAGACTACTCCAAAGTAATTTACTCTTGGCACATACAGACACTTCAAGCATTAAAGAATATCTGGATGGTCTACAGCAAACAGATCCAGACAAGGTTTCTTTAAAAACTGTTCTTTGAAACTGGTGAGGATTACAAAATCCTACCGAATAAGAACAGTGGCCCACAAAATTTGGACAACTTTTCTAGTCACCATACAAAGACAAATGCAGACCCAGACCCAGTCCCAGTCCCCAAACAACTCTAGTTTTATATTTGATTTCCTGAAGAACAGATTGAGATGCTAAGCAGTCAAGATAAGCATCCAACAGTGTTTAGTGCTCCTAACAAGGTTGGATCCTGACATATCTTGTCAGGGAAGAGCCAGTCTACTTCAGTTGTGCCAATTTAATTACTTTCCTCAGAAAGACGGATCTAATCTGTCTCTGGGGTCAATATGTATTTTTTACTCACCATATTTCTGTTTAAAATACTCTTCTTTGATGTACATGCATGTAATGAGTTGTTCTTGTTTGAGGACAAAATCTGGTTTTATAAATTGGAGATACAAGACATATTAAAGAAATAAGAATTTTTTATTACCAAAATATAAAATATATGTATATGAGGTAGAAAAAAATTGAATTAAAAATTAAAATACCAAGAGAAAAAAAGAAAAGAAAAACCACAGAGGAAAATCCAACAATCATTTCCCAAACCAAAACATAAAACCACAAATCCCACCCACACCAGGCAAAACAAAGAAGGAAAAACCCCTTGTTTTCCATTTAAGTGTCCTAAAGTGTGGTTGGTTGAAGCAAACAGCAGGGGGCACTAGCAGCCACGGGAGTTAATGATGATGATGATGAATGGGGGAGTGCGCCTGTTGTCCGCCGCCAGCTGGTCTTTGCAAAACTCCACAGGAGGGGAGAGATGGCCGCTGGAGATGGGAAGGGGTCCAGAAGCTCACCAAATAAACCATCAAACTCACGGCAGGAAAGCAGCAGGTCCGAGGGAGAAGAGGTGACTGTGGCTGGAGGATCAGGTGAAAACACATGGTGGATTCAAGACAGTGGATGCTGGAACCCCGGGCAGCAAGCAAGCACCTTCTCCCACGAACTCCAGATGCAAAAGAGCCAGAGGCTGAGAACTCCTCTGGTTATATAGAGTTCTCAAGTCCTCCCAGGATTCCCTGTCTTTAGCGCCTGTGTGCTTCCCTCCAGCCCACCCAAAGAGGGATGCACTCGCCCCTCACTGGACTCCCATTGGTCCCTCTGGTGCCTGTCCCGTCTCGGCGCTGCCCCAGCTCCACCCCAGCTCCGCCTTCAGAGCCCCACAGCCGAAGCCATGCACCAAAGAAACATGGTGCTTATGTGTGCCCCTGGCATCTGCGGCTGCCCTGCCTGCATCGACCCACATCTGCAGCCGCCTGGCCCCAGAGGAGCCTGGACCAGCCCTGCACATGCCCAGAGTGCCCATGGCAAGCCCGGCCACACTGCTGGCATCTGACTGATCAGGCTCGGCAGCAGTTGCCCATGGGGCACTCAGTGAGATCTGCTGCTCCCTATCGCTGCTTGCCGCTGCAGCTGCTGAGCGTGGCCACGGCGGGCAGCATCTCTAAGCCCGGGAGGCCAAGCCACGAGCCACTATGACAAGCCCCCACCCAGTTTCAGCAATTCTGCACAGTCCCAGGGACTTGCAACCTTCCCTCCTCCCAGCGAGCACCATGCCCAGCGTCAGCCACAGGTCCAGCCTGGTGGTGGCTCCACTGCTCTCACCGCCACTCGCTGCCGCACCGGCACTGGTGGCCCCAGAGCGCTCAGGGGAATGAGAAGGCACTACCACTGCCTCTGTGGCTGCCGGAGCTGCAGCAGCCTCCTCCAAAAAGCAGCTTTGCTTCCAGGAGCAATACACTGCGCTGGCCGCCCTTGGCAGCGCTGCCACTGCGCCCAGCAGCTCCCTCTGCTCCTGGTATTCCCAGCTGTCCTGGTATTCCCACTGCTCCCACTGTTCCCACCAATCCGTTTTTCTGGGTATTACCAGCTGTCCCGGCTCGGCCTGCATGCTCAGACGTGGCATGGCGTGGCATGGCTGTGCTTGCATGACAGGTCCCGCCGCGTCCACCATGGTCGCAGCGGGAGCCTTGTGGTTTTCCTATGGCCACACACCACGTGCCAAAGGAAAACACCTCAGGTAAACATGAAGTGGGAAAAA
>VXBA01001887.1:388225-424965 GCA_013399895.1 Serilophus lunatus | reverse complement strand
TGGGTTGGGATAAGGCAGTTTATTAAAAGCAAAAGCAAAGCAAAGCAAAGCGTACACAAAAGCGAAGCACTAATCAAATCTCTACTTCCCAACAGCAGCAATGACCGGCCACATCCAGAGAAGTAGGGCTTCAACACGTGTAGTGGTTCTCTTGGTGAGCCATTATGGGAGACTGTGGATGCCCCTCCACTTCCTGCTTCTCCTAGCTTTATACCTGAGTCGATGTCATACGGTATGGAATATCCCTTTGGACAGTTTGGGTCAGCTGGCCTACTTGTGTCCCCTCCCAGAATCTTGCCCTCAGTTGGGGAAGGGACACTACAGTCCCAGTGCTGTGCTCAGCAGTAGTCAAAACACTGATGTGTTATCAGCACCTTCCAGCGACCAATGCACAGCATAGCACTGTGAGGGCTGCTGTATGGGGAAATGGGCTCCATCTCAGACAGACCCAATACAGTGGTAGACATGTTTTTAAGTAATGTAGCACAGACAAAAAATTCAATTGGAAATTAAAAGAAAAATAGATGAAGGCTGACTTAATGTCTCCATTTGGTCAACTGCTTAAAACATAGCTTTCATGTCTATCACAGCTCTCTTCTCATACGGATCTTTATCCAAGTAATTTAGACTTTTTACCATAGAATATCAAAGTTTTTAACTTTGCTTCGTATGTTCTCTATTGTTACACTATAGAAGTCAGAGTTCATCACTGCTGATAAAATCTAGAAGGTTCCCTCAAAAAGACAGGATTTGGACACTTAATGGTTCTTCATATATGCTGACTCTAAGTTTTATTATAGAGCCATCACCATTGAAGAGCAGAAGACTCCAGTTTTACCAAGTGGTGTTTTTAGCCAGTGGGCTAAAAACACTGGCTAAAAGTGGGTCCATGAAACTGAAGAGTGAAAGACAGGTATGACATATCAACTTGATGTCCAGGACTTACACAAAGTTCATATGGAATACTTTCCATTTCTCTTCTCTCAGATTGTCTCTGCTTCCCAGCTCCCAGGGATTTGTCTTTTATTGTATGCTGTGAACATAACTGCACAGAGCCATTTCATTGTAACAAGCTCATTTTGTAGCCAACCACAACAGCAACAGCTGTTCATTCCAGAGCCAGCACAGACGTGCTGCACCCAGGTGGCACACTGAGAACTGGCATTTTAGCTACCCAAATCAAAGGCAATAATAACACAAAGTATGTGTTGGGGAGATGCCAAAAAGGGTCTCGCCTGATTCACAGTGGTCCAGGATTGTGAGAAACCTTATTGTCCATGACTGTAACAATAAACAAGAGATTTTTATGGGGTACAATTTCAAATTAAGGTACAAAACAAAAAAAAAAAAAAGGAAAGTTTGTCCAAAGTAGGAGACCAGAAAACTGCATGAAATACCATAGAAAATAGAGTAACTGAAAAAGAATTTGAGGAGTTCCTTGTATATATACTCAAGACTAATCACTAAAACATCTCTTAACTACCCTAGAAGTAGAGAAGGCCAGCAAGGGAGCTGGTAGGACTTCTTGATGACTGTGTTAAAAAACAGGTACACAGAAATTATAAGGCCACAGCCAAGAGGATGAATGCACTCTGCAATCTTTTGGTCAGTTGTTACTACTAAAGTAGTAATAACAGAGAGATCCCACACTTTAATTGCAGCAGGAAGCTCGGAGGAGTTAGATCAGCTTAAAGAAAGTACATAGCAGGTTTTAGACCAAATAGACAAATTGGATGTCATTGCATCACCAGGAGTGGATGATGTTCCTCTGAGGGCTCTGAGGAAACTCAAGCATGGAACTGCAGAACTGCTGGCAAAGGTTTGTTGATGATAACTACAAAGAGATGTGATGCTAGAGGACTTCCAAAGGACTCCAAAGAGCATTATGGGAACAAGTCAAGAGTGATTTCCAGAAACAGTATAACATATTTAGTCTATAATAAACTGTAAGACCAGCAAGCACACAGGGAAACTGAGTCTGTGTCAAGGAGTCACTGTGGTTTTTGCAAAAAGCAATCCCACTTCATCAACTGACTGGACTTCTACAGGGGTGGCAGCAAGCACTCAGATAAATGGGATCCTACAGATATAACACATCTAGATTTTCAGAAAGCCTTGAGCAAGCTTCTACACCAAATTAAGATGCCATAAGACTGGACAATAAGGGCTCTTTCACAAATGATTGAGTTGAAATGATAAGAAGGAAAGGGTAAGCCTTCAAGTCTAACAATTACTTTTCAGGATAAAGAAGAGTAAGCATTGAGGTCCATGGAGAATGAGACTTGAAAGTGTTTCTACTCCATATCTTCATCAGTGATTGGAAAGAGGAATGAACAGTTAAACTTCAGTTTGTGAATGCCACTGAACACTTTCAATCAGTCAAATACTGTGCTCACGGCAAGGAACTTCGAAAGGAACTCAGAGAACAAACTGAGCAGAGAAAAAACCTGGCAGGAGACAACACTGCAATGAAAAGATGTCATAAGAGTTTATTCTTCTGCAATGTAATAACATCTATGGATGCTCATTTCTTGTGGAATGCATGCACTTCTCATCTCAAAGATGCAGTTGAGTTGGAAACAGAATCATAGAACTGCTGACATTGGAAGGGGCCACTTGAGGCCATTGAGTACCCTGTTCAAGAAGGCTCAGCTAGAGCAGGTTGTCCAGACCCATGCTTGGCTAGATTTTAAATGTCTCCACAATGGAGACACCAAAAATTCTATGGGGAACCTGTTCCAATTTTCACCACTTTCACAAAAAAAAATAAAATTTCTTGCATCAGATGGAATATCATATTTATCAATTAATGCCAGTTGCCTTTCAGCAATTGAACAATCAATGAGGGGATCCAGAGCATAAGTGCTTTACATGGAGTCACTATGGGCTTAGAGAGGAGAAGGCAAGTAAGGATTACTATCTCTGAGGTTTTGTGTCATGAATGTGATGAATTATCTTAATGGAGAATGGAGAGCTGCTGTTATCACCTCTGGTTAGCAAAAGGACTAAACTGGTATCTAAAGGTATGCATCTCTAACTCTATTACTCTCAATTTGCATGTTACCTATGAACCATGGAACAACAATGACTAAAAGTGTCAGCAAATTTTGCTGTTTCTCATTTTGACAAAGAGAGTATATTGCTCCAGCTCCCTGCTCTCTCCTCAGGTTCCATACTGAATAAATAGGTAAGTAAAATATTTTAAAAGTAGGTAGGTAAGTAAGTAAAATATAAAAATATATTTTTAAAATAATAAAAATAACTTACATCTGGCATGCCAGGGGCAGTCTTTCAGGTGACTGACACTGGAGTCCATAGTATCTACACATAAAATGTTTCTCCCACAGAGGCAAGTATAGGCTATCAAAACTAACCTCTGGGCAAAAGCATGTTTGGTTTTTTTTAAAATAATAAATTAAAAAAAAAAAAAAAAGAATTAAGAGCTTAATTACTAGCAACTCTGAGAAAAATTAGGAAAGCAAGTCTTCAGCCAACAGAGAAAAGAAAAATCATATTTAGATTATGCAACAATGAATTTTATTAGAGAAACTTACGGTTCTTGTTAGTGCTAGCATTATTAAGCATGTACATTTTCCATTCCATTTTCAATGCTGAAGAAAGAAGCTGAGCTATGTGTGTTTAATTCTCTGGATTAACATTTACTTTTCTACTTAGTTCATTAGCTGCATTAGCAAAGGCGTAAATAACTCTAGAACTGGGACATCACAGTAATTCCTGTAAATCTTACTAGTTCTTACATAGGCTGATCTGATATTGCTATTGATAGCACTTCAGTACTAAGTTACATACCCCAGCTGGGTCACTCTCAATGTCAGTGCTACTACCATCATTTGCATGCTGTAACAGAATTTTAGATGCACTGTCTCCCTACATTCAGCCACACCAGTATTGTACCATTCTGGCAGCGATGGGCTAACAGATGGTAATTCAGCAAAGCTTTACAGTGGAGGTCATTAATAATGTCAAGCTCATTTGATACTTCAGTCAAAGCTATCCCTTCGGAAGAGGTGCAACAATCTATTCTTTTCCCACAAGCAAGAAAAATTGAGGACTACAAGCCAGTTCTCTGCTCTTCTAACCTTTGTTTCTTTTGAAGCCAAGAAGCTCCCTGATGAGTGAATTCTTGGACTCTCCTCTCGACATTATCACTTAATAAAAGGCCTCAAGATCTGTCATTAGAGCATGAGCAGAATGGCAGAATGTTTAGGCTAGATCCAAGTAGTCTTTGTTATTGCACAAGTCTTTTCCAGTAAAATGCAACAGTATGAGAGATCAAAATGAAACATATCAGAGCTTCTATAACCTAAATTTTGTAAAAGTTTGTACTTAATTACCAACTTCAGCCACTCTCTCCAGATCTCATAATTTCTTATATATTGCAAATTCTAGCTTCAGATCAGTGATTGTTCACATTTCCTGTCAGGAAAAGAAGCAAAGTATTGGGTCTATATATTTCATCTAAGTGTTTGTGAACTCATAGCGTAACTACTTCACATTTGACACCTGTGGTCAATCACCCAGTTTTAAAGCACTGAATAGCACAAGTCTGTTGCTCTTAAACCGCTAGGAAAAGTAAAACTGTTCAGATTCTGTTGTTAGTTCTGAAGAAAAGGGTGCTTCTAATCTGTCCAAGACCACATAGAAACTCAGTTGCAGAGCTGGAAATATGACTCATCTTTCAGCTTCCTGTTCCAATATTATGACCAGAAGATTTTTTTTTTTCTTTCTGAAAAGCCATTTATCTTTCAAAGAATTTTTTTTTTTGAGAAGAATTTTCACTCAGGAATGAAGAAACTTTCTTGACAAAGCTCCTTTACAAAAACCTCTTACTGCTGAGAGTAAGCTTAAATGAATCTACATTTTCCAAGTCAGTTTGCTTCCAGCATAAAACAACTCCACTGTCAAATATGCTCTATTGCAAGTTTATGACAATACTTATCAGATTACCATTTATCAAAAAAAAAATCAAAAGCCTTCAACTCAGACAAAGAGACATCTTGTACACAGAAAATTCAGAATCACTTGACTGGGCTTGAAAACATACAGTTGGCCTAGAGAATCTAGGTGTATTTTTCTCTTTTATTCATTTCATTATAACAGGCATATAGTTTTTCCTAAAGAAAAAAAATTTCCTAAAAATATTGCTAATATATTCCTAAATATATTATTCTAATAAACTTTTAACTGTTTTGTACTCAGGGGTTTGATTTGTTTCCCCCCAAAAATATGTTTTCATGTAAACATGAAAAAACAGAAGTTGAGACATTTTGACTGACTCTAGCCAGCCATGCAGCGGTTAGGCTGCAGCGTTTGGACCCTTCATCCACCCTATGCCTTGGTAGACTATGGCACTTGCCTTCTTCATACTGGGGAGGCAGCAAGTGGAAAGAAGATCAAAGGTCTTGACTCTGCAAAACAAGTACTACCTCTCCAATCTAAAAGTCTTTGTATATACCCTCTGACTATTATCCAGGTACAACAATTAAATCCTACAGAGTTATGCATCAAGTATTTATTCAAGATGACTACTCAGTAGTTCCATAACTAAGACCGCTCCTTAGTTAATGTGAGAAATACAGGTCAAGAAAACACACTCCCTGCATATTCTCTTCTCTCATTATTATAGCCATTTGGAACTAGATTTGGGCTCGTGTCAAGCCCCTTCTGATGGTCTTAGAATTGGATTTGGTCTTACTGGATTACAATTTGTCTCCTCAACTCTTCCCACCTTGTTCATATTATAAGACTCACTAGGTCAGAGAGTAAAGTAAAACAGCCACGCTGCTCTGTCAACTTGCTTGTCTCTTCCTGTTGCCTTTGCCTGCCCCAGACTTTCCAGGCAAGTTCAACTTTTTTATTTTCTCTCAGTTCTTTTTGTACCCTTTATCACCTCTATTCTTTTGTTCTTCCTGAGTAATGTCCATTTCCTACATTCCACTCACTGAAAAGAGAGGGCAAAACAGAGTTCCTGTGGTTCTACTCACTATTTTGTTTCTCAAGGATAGTTGCAGAAATTCAGTGCTCTTCATTGCCTCTGGTTTGGTGCTTGTGTGTTAATGAAATCATCAGCCAAGCAGTATACACAGAAGAATTTCAGACTGACAGCTTCACATGTATCAACCACTTTTTAAGCTATGACCACCCAGGGTCTCCAAAGTGCCATCATATCTTCTGACAGCATTCCTTAGCATGTAGTCATGCATAACCTTGGCTTTGCACAAGAACTCAGCCAAACAGTGCTTTGGAGAACCAACATCTAGTAACAGGAGACAGTAGCAAACTACTCTCCTCTTTTATCTTGATCCAAAAAACAGCAACACAATTATGACCTCCATACTCAGTACTCAGAACATTTTCAACACCCTTAAAACATTATTTCACAGAAGGAGGTTAGTTCCTTTAAGACTCAGTCATGAGCTCAAAACTCAGGAAAAGCCATAACAGCAGCTTAAGGCCCTTGCTGGCTGTTACACAAATATCTGTCTGCAATTTAAGTCTCTCATACAATGTCATCTATATTTAAGCCAGTCCAGCAAAAACACTTTGTTAACTCTCTTCAAGATCAGTGCTATTATATCAAGTAACTCCAATTTTGATTTGGTTCTCTGCTCACAGATACCAAGAATTGAATATGAAGAGAAAAAATGGGCCCTTTTTTCTTCTCTGAGAGGACTTCTGTAGGTCAGGGCTGCACAGAAATGCATCAGTGAGATAAAGAACCATCAATTTGTAACAACTTGAAGGTACTAAAACTACTATGACAAGAAAAATGAGCAGGAAGAGGATAAAATTCTTCTTTTTCCCTTTAGGTGTGGAGCAGCTAAAGCAGGAACACAGTACAGCTCGGTACCAAGCCATCGGGCTTCCTAAACAAGAGAACAGAACGCCCAAGCACTGCCAGTCCTGACAGCAACAGAGCGTCCCTCTCCCACCTTCTTTGCAGCTTAAAGAATGAACAGCAGCAGTTTGCAGGATACCAAGTTCACAAAAAATCCTGAGACATGACTTTGAGGCAGCTGGGACATTACATCTGAGCCAGAAACAGGGCTTGTCACAGCTGCTTCCCGCAACACAGCACTAACCTTCCCTCGCCTTCCGGTCAAACTGCTCTGGGCTTGAGTTTTTTCCTAGCCAACTCACCCAAAGGCCAAGAATACACTGACCTGTCGGGCAGAGTTTAAGGTCTGCCTGTTGTGCCAGGTTTTCTCTGAGAGAGGAGAAACAAGGCAAAAGAGATGAGTTTCAGCTTAGTCTCATCAACTGTTAAACAGAACTTATATAACTGTTAAAGGGAAAACATTTTATTAACTAATTTCTTCGTACATTTTCCAACATCTTCAAAAGATATTTCCTATTACTGGTAGCTACTAATATAAATGTTTCCATTTTTTTTTCATTTAAGCAGGTCTTAAGGGCATGAAGACACCTAATAATAATACTTTCTGGTATATGTAACAGTTTGCTTTGTTAACACAAAGGCAAAAATCATCCACAAAAGATCCAAATATTTCTCCTCCAGATTGCCCCGGCTTCTGAGCACAGCCATGAGATAGTCCTCACTATGATAGAGAACATCAGCAGGACAAAATACACTTTTTTGCAGAGCTGCAGATTCCTGTAGTTCTCCCAACAGCAGCTGTCAGGAACTAGACTATCATTCCTACTTGACTGCTCTACAGAAGCAAGTAAAATAGAATGTAGTTCACAACTCATTTAAATTACATCCATATATTTCCAAATGGAATTTAACCCCAGGGGACCACGGGAAACTAGAAGTGTCTCAGAAGGCAGGATAACAGGTCAATCCATAAGACAGAGTTTCA
The DNA here is from genome assembly GCA_013399895.1 of Serilophus lunatus. NCBI lineage: Eukaryota > Metazoa > Chordata > Aves > Passeriformes > Eurylaimidae > Serilophus > Serilophus lunatus. The sequence continues at coordinate 417,121 of VXBA01001887.1, read as the reverse complement.
CCTGGCTCTCAGACACATCTACATAGTATGACTGCTTTCCAAGCTATCCTTTCACAAAAATACAAGTCATCTAATAAGATCACAAAGAAAGGAATAAAATATCCTTTCAAGCTCCTAGAGAATTCCAGGATTTGGGTCTTTTTTTTTGTTTTTTGTCAGACACTTCAAATCCATTCAAAGGCTCTTAACGTAAAAGGTCATTTAATTCTTAATCCATCTCCCAATTAAACCTTACAGCTCTCCCTTGTTAGTCCCTTCCTTCCCAGCACATCAGGGAGACCACTCTGTTCATCATGACAAGCTGTATGTTGTTTAAACATAAATATTTATGTCAAGAAGCAAATTCTCTCATCTGGCACAGTGAACTATATCACTTCCCAGTAATTGTTTCAAAGTTCTATAAAAATAATATTCTGAAATAAAAATTACAGCTGTACCACAGACTATCTGAATCAACCCTAGAAAGTTTCAAAAGGCAGTAACAGAAGAGGCCTTGCTGTAGTAGGTACAGGACAAAGTGCACTCTACATAGGTTCCAGTTCATGTTCAGTGAAAAAGGTCTGGTAGCTGGAAAAGACAATCTGTAGTTTTGGTCCCCCTGCATTTGTGTCTGTTTTCTTGCCCAGCAGGACACCAAGTCAAGCAGACACCGGGAAATTGAAGGAACTCTTATGACTTTTGTCCCATAGTGCCTTATCAGATGTGGCCTCTGATGGAAGCACTAGGAATTAAGGCCACAATCTCAGCTGCACTTTCTGGGGCCACAAACAACATGACCTACAGGTCAGCTCCTCTGTAGCAGTACAGGGCTCTCAGTGGCCAAAACGTAAGGGTTTCCAAAACTGGTGATGGTCACAGACTGACCCCCAGCTTCCTCAGCTCCACAATCCAACGTCCTTTATTATACTCCAAAATCAATCTGGAATCTAAAAACCTTAGGTATTTTTATGTGACTACTGATAATTTAAAAAATTTACAGAGCTGGTCAAATACACAGACGGGAGTCAACATAGTATTTCATTTTATCAGTGGTCTTCCAACCATAGAAGCCCTCCTAAACAGCTGGCACAGCTGTGACCCAAGGCAAAACATCAGAAAAAGCCATACCATTAATTTCTTCTGAGAAGATTTTCACAGGAAGTAAAGGTGACTAATTATGCTTTCTGGCTTTAGGTTAGCTTATCTATTCTAGGTTAAGCAATACCTGGCAATATATCCATGCTAAACTATGTTAGGTTAGCAATTACCAACCACACAGGGAACATGGGGTATGCCTTCAGAACTGCAAATATTTTTAGTCCTCCTTCCAAAAGCTGTTACAAATGTTTTCTACGATTATCTGAAAGACACTTCTCACAGCAATAAGAAAATGATCATAAAACCACAAAATGGAATACTTTAGCCTTATGGGCTGAATTACATTTTAAGCAGGTTGGACCTTTGGTTCTTTTTCTATAAAGAAACACGCCATTAAGTCAAACCAAAGTTACACTGCAGTGTCTATAATGAGCTTTCCTTAGCTATCAGAGTCATGAACAAAAGGTCATCATGATATTCCACAAAAGCCTGTAGCTTTCAAGGTATTTTGAATAATATAAGAATATGTCTGCATTTGTAGAAGTCTCCCCAAAACACCTAATGACATTGTCAACATGAGGAAGTTAGTCAGCATTTCTAACATCTACACAAAGGTCAAAGCAAATAACTTGAAGTGCTGAGCCCAAGGACATTCTCTGTAATGTGGTTTGAACACAATCCATCAATATGTACTTTTTCTGTTCTATTACCCACATAATCACCAGCCCTGTTTCACCATAAATCTGTTGTTCAGAAGTGTTCAAAAATGTCACAGTATTGGTCATCTGTGTCAATTGCCCAAGAGTGATTTATTAAAATATCTGGCTAAATAGGTCATCATCCCAATGGCACATAATAAATAGGGAAACACTTGACATTACTGCTGTTACAATAGGTGTGACTGACAGCGCTGCCAAATATTAAAGTTGCCAGGCGTTTCCATGAGAAAGCCCTGTTTTCACTTTCTTGCAGCTTTGCCAAATGGTTCAAGCTGAAGGTTTTCATGCTAAAGTTCAGCATTTTAACTTTTTTTGAAGGAAATGTTAGCCAAAACACTTCTCTTGCTGTGCAAGCAGGTCAGGGTACAATACGTTTCATTTCTATTAAGAAAAAAATAACAATGTAATCTTTTAGAAGCTCCAGCACTCTGAAATTTTCAAGAAGTTGTCTTGACATTCATCAAGGGTGGTCTGCATTTATGGTTGTGACGCCAGACACCTAAATATCACCCTAGATAAGGTCAAGTCGACAGCTTGAGAAAAAAGTGTTTCTAATAGTTTGCCGTAGTAACCATAGTAGAAACATCTGCATCCCGCGTGTGCCTGCTGACCAAGCAGTTCTGTTGCCTTACAGGTGTAGCCTCCAGCTGCTTTGGGCCAGCCAGAGCCAAAGGACTGATTAAAGACTGAGCCTGGAAGAGGGAAGCTTATTCTGTCAGATTTTAAACAGAGCTACCAAAAAAGGGAAAGTGAGATTCCTTAGAGAACCAAGAAGCAAGTCTCTGATGCTGCCAGCAGAAACACCCATCCAAGGAATCTGTAAGCCAGGAAGGCACTGACCCAAGACTGTTGTAGTTCACCTTGCAAGGAGATTCAGAAGCCATTTTTTGCAGGTACATCTGAAGTAAGGTCATCAGGATTGCAGCTGCATGACAACTTTACAGATTTTGTTATAAATTCAAACAGAAATTTGATTTGCTGGCCCCTCTATACAGGGATCAGCATCATCTGCTATTGTATCTGACACCCAGCATGGCAAATTATACACAAGCAGCACCTTTATAGAATCTGTAGTTATTGATTAAAATAAAATTGTACAGAATCCTTCAGAAAGCTGAGGTATCAAATAGGAGACTGAGAATGAGAATTTCTGTTTAATAATCAACAATTAAAACAAACTGCATTTAGACTAACCACGTTAGCAATTCGAGACATATTATCAATCCAGAATTACCTGGACATAAACTGAGAATCAGCTACATTCCAGGAAGGACAGTGTGGTTCACTCCTCAGAAAATGATCCTGAAAAATAAAGTCTGTATGCAAATCAGCCTACTACATTTGGGGAAGTAACATGTCCCAGAGTTTGGAAGCCTCTGCTGCTGGAAGTAGCTAAAGCCCATTAGTGACACTGCCCAAATACACAGAGGCACCTCCAAACTACAATGACATCACAACTGCCTTCACAGAACCAACCATCCAGCTATGAGGGATGATGAAATGAGGGATGATGAAATCCTCAATCATTATTTAAAAATCCAAAGAGCCTACCAGGAACCAGCTACATTCTCTAGAAAAAGCTTCTACTTGTATGTTTAACAATATTCATTAAAACCATCTTAAACCAACTGCTGAATAACCTTTAATAACTTGCATACTGACTTCTCACAGGGATCCAGTGATTTATGGCAGATCTGAATTACTCATGCCTGAAGAACGGAGTGAACACAACCTCTCCAATACTACAGTGCTAGATTTCATACTGTAGTTTTCTCATGATTCTAGAGCTGGTGGCAAAAAGAAAATATACAGGAAGAATGCATTCTATTACACTTAAGGAACGCATAAAATAAAGCTTAAACAAACCATTTTAAACAACCTGTCAAATATTGAGAGTTGAGGAGCTGCTAAAATTTAGAAAATAATTTCAAAAGTACATTCAATATCAATAGAAAGGTACAGATTCCAAAAACCTAAGTAAAGAAAAAAAAATCAGTGTCTCTAACGACACCAGCTTCCCAATTTTTCTTTAAATTAGGATTTTCAGGAAAAAAGTCTCTTTTCCCTTTCTTTTCCAGAAAACAACAGTGAACTTGTGTTTTGTGTTGGTTAAATGTGCTTTCTCATGTCCAGGAATCCAGTTAATTTATAACAGGGTAGCTGAGAGGGAAAAGTGCAGCAGTAACGAGTGTGCTTCAGGGCTTCTTCCTCCCAGGGGGGAAAAAAGACACCCTCCCCTAAAGAGAAAACCCAAACTTAATGCCCTGTTTCCCTGAAAGCGTTTCAAGTCATACTCTCTGTAGAACATTGGGCGACACACTCGCTCAGGCAAAGTTCTCCCTCCCCATCTTAGTTAACAGCAAGTGTCCCTGAGCAACTGCTGTGTTGTGGCTCAAAGCCATTTCTTTTCATTATCCAGAAACATAGAGAGTGAGTATATACACTGAGAGAGATATATACACTGAAGGCAACACACCACGAGAAACCACAGTTTAACAGTGTGGCTAGCTCATAACAAAACCCTGAGACCATGACTGTGGCTATACAGGTCAGCAAGCACAAACACATTTTGATTTAAATGTAATCTACTGCATTCTAGGCCATGGGTATGCAATTTCGTGGAAGTAAGAATTTCATCTGCACCCAAAATGAAAATACTGTTTTCTACTTGTAGTGATGCATTTCTAATGGTCAGCGGACAAGCTATTGATGGGCAGGTACTAAATAAAGAGATGCACAGTTAAACATTTCAAGCCTCAGGCACTCGCTAAAACCACGTTTCAACATTTCAAAAATCTGTGGACTTCCCTGCAGTTTCCTCTCCCAAGGCTGCCCAAATATAAACTTGACTTTTCTTTTTAATCACCAAGTCAAGCAAAAAGTTTGTCATTTTTTGGCAATCACTCCAATCCTGACACCATGCTCTTAGGTGCAATCCAGTCAGCCAATTTATTCAACACAAGGTATAAACATTCATCTCTGAATCAGTAAAATACTAAAGCACTTCGGTTCCCTTATTTGGTTAGGCTATACTTATTTAAGGGTAAACACATTTCATGCTTGCTATGCTCTGTTTGAAATAGCCTCTCTCTGCATATGCATCCAGAAATTTGTCATTAAAACATCCTCGTTGTTAGGAGTTAGACAAAACATGTTAATGAAAAACAGTGGGAAAAGATAACACCATGAACAAGCCCCACTGCACAGTGCACTAGAAGGGGCAAATTAATCAAATTCCAGATGAGATTTAACCTGAAAAAATAATCATAGGCACTTAATAGTCTTGCTCACACCCTTTCTCCTTCTCCACTCCTCTCATATTAGATTAGAAATTGCAGAGAACACATCATGGCAGAGTACAGAAAACAGGGCAAAGATTTCAGCCTAGTGGCAAGCTTTTCATCACCACCCCTGGTCCAAACAGGGTACACCCAGATATGGCCACACATCTCTTCTTCACTGAACCAGGAAGATGAGCTCCCATTCTGAATCTTCTCTAGCCTGCACTGGCCTTCAGAGGGGAAATGGCACTGCTACCTGCCAGAGCCCTATTTTCTAGTATGGGTTGCCTGTCACAATTAAAAAATTCATGTGAATCAAAAGTGATTTGCTTAAGGGACTAAAAAAACCTTCCCTTTTGGGATCTTCTCTAATGTCCTCAAGTGAATAATCCACTTGTCAATAATAACAGATACACTAAAATAGACTCTAAATTACACTACCTGCTCTCACACGTTGACATGCATGAAGAATTAACAACACTAAAGGCAAGAGCATGAAACTCTTTTAAAATCTTTAATTTGAACGGAGTGAGACTCTGCTACAGAAACATACATATGAATACTGATGAGTTTTCCATTGTTTTTCTTCAGAATAGGAGGCTGCCATCTTGAGGTGGTCCTAGCAACATAAAAGCTTTGCTTGTGAACTGCTACACCTATCTTTCCCATAATGTATTTACTGCACCAAGCTTTTGTTCTTGAATAAACGTGGACTATTTTCCTCTCTTGAGGATCCATTTTGCATCCTTTATGCACATTACAAAGCCATTCTTCCTTTCACTCCCAGGTATACATCATCCACTTTCCTGAAAGCATGAATGGCCATTCACTGTACACAAGTTTTTCCTCAGGTAGCCACAGAAGAATGATTATTTCCTACTGAATGGCAAAAGTAATTCAATTTCAGAAAACAGGCTAGTTCTTTCCGAAGATCTTGGCCGTATTTCCTTTTACAGTCTCAGGAGCTGACTAAACATTATACCGTACAGACTTGCAGCAACATTCTACTTTACTTCTCTTAAAATTAATTTTGACTCATGCACAAGTATATACATGAAGAATACCCTCCTTTGTGCTATCAATGCAAAGGATTTCTTGGGGATTTGAAGACAGGAAAACTGCATTAGTATCTAACTTGTTTTCTTTAGAGCCACACAAGTTTTATAACCATCATCTTCAACTTAAAATAGTAATTAAAAGTTGTTATTAATAATAATGAAATAAATAAAACAAAAAATTGTTATTAGAAATTCCTACTGCTTTTGTTTTCTTATGGACACATTAAAACTGATTGGTTTGCTAAGTGTTATTTAACATTCATATTGCTATCAGGGCTTCTTCTTTCTTGATGATGTTCCAATGAAAAGCTATTTAGGATATGATGCTTCAATAGAAACTAAAAAAAAATCAAACCCGTAAACGTTGCATTTCATGTTTGAAAGCTACCTGGAGGCATCAACCTCATTGCCTGTGGCTGTTGTGTTACTCGTGCACTATCCAGAAACTGAGTTAGTGTCAAGCAAATCACCCTTTACAGTTTAATATGTATATGAATAATACAAAAATAAAAAGGTTATTTGATTTTACTTTTTTTTTTTGCTAGTAAGCCTCCGCCTCTATAAGAATTCCAGAGAGTAAGAAAGACTCCACCATGATACACACTGCTTGTGTAGCTACCCCATTTTCAGACACAAAGAAAATACTCCTTACTGAAGAGTCCAGAACTCAAGTCAGTAAAATACCAGCATCATCTCAAATATCACATAAACATCAATAATGACATTGTTCCATGTGGGTTACCACTTATTACTTTCTAAAAATACATGGCCGCACACTACATTTTCTGTGTCAACCTTCCCATGAAACCTTCCTGCAGGACCCACTGTCTCTATATACAAGGCTCTGAAGGTGCATCTGGTTCTCATCACAAGCTGCCCAGCACAGTCCCATACTAATTCCTATTAATTCTTAGATGGCATGGATTATCATGGCACAGACAATAACTTCTGGCTTTCTTTTCTCTCCTCCCCATCCACAGTGTTACCATTTTTAATTTGCTTCACTAAGGAATTTGTGGGGAGTGAAGGTTCAATCTCCTCTGACCCAACTAAGTAGATCATAATGCATTTCCACCAGTCTCCAAATAAACTGTACCTTTATTTGAACTTCTTCTGATTTCCAAAAGAATTACTCTTGTTCTCCCTTGTCACACACTGAGGAAATTGTGGCACTACAAGACTGACACCAAATAATTGCTCCAGTGATTTGCTGCTTCTGTGACTTAGATTCCACGACTCCCATTTTACCCCTCAGTTTTAGGAAAGCAATAAAGAACAGCTATCTGACAAGTATCATCCCTGTTTCACAGCTCTTCAATTATTTAATGTCAGGCTCTCTCCCCATTCTGCCAGAAACAGGCTGCTAGGTTAGCTACAGAATACACGTTTACTATACCAGCTCATTTCCAACTGGAGAGAGATAAACAAGGAGTGATACTACACAGCAGGGCCTTTCTGCCATGTGCAGTTACAGTGTTTGGATGTTTGGAAACTATTCAAATATCCAAGAGGATACCAGACTGTCTCAGATAGCGATGGAAAATCTTACCTATAGTTCCAGCCAAGCATTATTTTGGGATTTTTTTTTTTGTTATTGGTTTTTAAGGACTGAAGACATGAATGTCAGTTAGTCCTAAGAAACCACCAGCCTCATGTATCAAGGGAAAACTGCAAAATACGGTTTTATCAAGCATCTAGAGGGACCAGATTCATTTCCTTATTTAGTGTGTTTCTTGTGGCAAAGCTTTTTTCACCTGCTATGAAAGAGACAAATAGCACTTACAGAATGCCCCATGCAACAGGAGATAAATCAACTGTTTTGGCATAAGTCTATTATGGAACAAAGTATGCAATGCTTCTAAAAAAAAAAAAAAAAAAGTATAAGACAGCATCTCCTATTAATTATCATCTCTCGCCCTAGGGTATCTTTCACCATAACCACTTTTTCCAAATTCATCCAGTAAAAGGAAAACACTGCACTACTAGGTTGACAAAAGTCTCACAACAAAATCATCTTTATTAAAGTCCATGGCAGAGGCAGAGTACCTCTCTGTAAAAATGAAATACTGATTAAGCAAACTGTCAGCAACCTGATTACATAAGAGAACAGATTACCCACACAAATCAGAAAATCGTGCATTCCTGCACTTTTGCCAAGACTTTCCCATTTAGCCTTGTGCACAATACATTTATTACAAACCCCCTGAAAAACAGCAATTTGTATTCGCTGAACATGAAACCAGCACTGCAGTATTCAAAAGGTGCAAAACCTAAGGCTAGATCTGTAAACTTAACCATGTTTCTTTGCAAACATACATTACAAGACAGAATGACCATAAAAGAGCATTTGAACACAATCAGACCAGTATGCCTATCACATGGTTCTATAGAACCACAGAACAGTTCCCACTCAGATCTATGGCCTAATTCATCCTATGTGCTGCTAGCAGTAAGGAATCACAGACGTCCATCAACTCCTGTCATTCTGCCATGCCTCAGCAACTATGGACAACTTGCTTTCTCACTTCTCACACAGGTGTACAGACAATGGCCATCATTTTCTTTTAGCTTCTAGTCTGACACACTCATTTTACCTCTGTGCTGGCATTTTAACTCCAGGATCTCCATCTGTTCATCTTCTTCCTTACTAGGCTGAAAAGCATCTCTGTTTTATTAATGTATCTGTCTGACCTAAATTCTCCCCAACACCTGTCTGCCTTTCCCAGCTCCTAGTTTAAAGAACTCCCAACTACTATTCTGTTTTCTCTGCCAATAGTTGCACCGTTGCTAAGTAAGAATTCACCCAAAATTCACAGGTAACATGAAGATGCAAAATCCTGCAGATCAGTCATTTAAAATTAACGTAATTTATTTTTTCAAAATTAGAAGTATGTTTGATGAATATATTTTTAGTTCTTCCACTGCTCACCTCCTCAACCTGAAATGCCATTTTAAAATTTTTGATTAAAAAAACCTGTAAAAGTCAGTGTAAAATTAACATGATTTTACAGCTGACTTTGTAACATGAAGAATAATTGTCGATTAAGTTAAGAGTTTAGTAAAGCACCAGTCAGAAGGAAAGTATTTTTACTGTACCAATTGAAATAAAAGGTAATGTCTACACTTAGAAAAGCCATGTGAGTGACCTTACCCCTCTAGTTTCTTCATCTGAAGATGCTGTAGTCTTTTTCCTTCCTCCCTATTTTGTAGCATTGCAGACTAGAATTCTAAGCTGTCAAAGGCTGTGGTTACAGACAGCTACCCTAAGTCACACAGCTATCATTGGCTTGGTCTCTGAAACGTATAAAAAGGAGTCTCAAATTTTCTTTGATGGAGAAACTGCTAATGCAAAGAAGAATAAAGTTTCCAGACAGAGATACTACACAGAAGAGCAGCATAAAGAGCCTGATTCTGTAAGCACAAGACACTTCCCAACACACCACTAAATATAATAATATATAACAAATATAACAAAATAACGGTGGGCAGCACGGTAGGGGCACTATGCCGTGCCATGTCTCTTTGGCACACGGCTTTGGCCGGCAGGGCTTTGGAGGCAGAGCTGGGGTGGAGTCAGGGCAGGATGTGTGCAGGAGAGACCAACGGGAGTCCAGCAAGGCGTGGGTGCATCCCTTCTTGGGCGGGCTGGAAGGAAATAGGCAGGCGTTACAACGAAGATTTGTGGGAGGACCTCAGAACCCTATGTAACCAGAGGAGTTCTCAGCCTTGCTCTCTGCTGTGTGTGGAGCCCGTGGGAGAAGATGCTCCCTCGCTGCCCAGGGTTGCAGCCTTGGCCATCTTGAATCCACCACGTGTTTCACTGTGTCCTTCAGCCGCAGCCACTGCTTCTGCCTCGGACCTGCTGCTTTTCCTGCCACGAGTTTGGTGGTTCATTAGGTGAGCTCCTAGATCCCTTCCCATCTCCAGCAGCCGTGTCTCCGCTCCTAAGACCAGCCAGTGGTGGGCAACGGGCACACATCCCCATTCAGCATCATCATCATTACCTCCCGCGGCTGCTGTCGCCCCCTGCTGTTTCCTTCAATCAACTGCACTTTAGGACTCTTAAACGGAAAACAAGGGGGTTTTTCCTTCTTTGTTTTGCCTGGTGTGGGTGGAATTTGTGCGAGTGGGGTTTTTTTGGGTTTGGGAAGTGATTATTGGTCTTCCTCTGTGGGTTTTTCCCTTGGCATTTTAATTTTTAATTAATTTATTTTCTACCTCATATAATGTACATATATATCATATTGTAGTAATAAAATTGTCTTATTTCTTTAATATATCTTGTATCTCCAATTTATAAAACTATATTTGGTGCTCAAACCAGGACAAAGCATTAAAAAATTACATTGAAATGCTGGCAGTGAGGCAGCAAATACCTCCCTCACGATCAGTACTCAGGCTCTGTATCACCATTTGAGAAAGTCTCAAAACTCAACACATGTTAATGGGTCATAAATACCCAGCTGCTCAGGGACAGCTAGTTTACCTTGTGTGCAAGCTGTTTCTACAAATGTCCACAAAAATGTATGAAAGCCTACTAAAATGTCTGGGAAATAACTGTGCACAAAGCTATTTGCCATCTACACAAAGGACAGAAGGAGACAAATTCAGAAATCCGAATCATCACAAGAGAGAACAGTGGAAAGCGCCTGGCAGTACTTCGAGGGAGAAAGGAAAAGTTCAGCCTAGTCCTGCAAAGAAAAACAAGCAGCAAGCAAAAAATGTGGAAGGGAGGATAAAAATCCTATTGATCTGCTAAGTGACTAGCAAGAAGATGGGGAGAAACAAAGATGAAAAGTTGTCTGGGACTCTTCATGTTCTCTCCAAGATTAAGATCACAGCTATGTGCACACAGCTCCAGAGAAAGTTGGTTGCTCTTTCCTCACAATGCTTGTTTCAGTAGTATCCTGGGGTCTTAAATGCTTTTCTTTGAAAGATATCACACAAAGATATACAAAAAAAATGACAGCTTTGATATTCTTTAAATGCTCAGAGCGGAGTAATATGACACGACTCCTCACATTGACATCTAATGGGTATTTTTAAGCATACTATCTCTATACAATCCTCCAGATTGGTTTCAGAATACGTGAAAGTCAACATTACAGATGCTGGCTGATAGTCTTTTATTTGTCATACAATTAACAGTGAATTGTTTTAAATAAGTATAATAATGAGCAGAAACTGATTTTTTTTAAAAAAACACTGAGTTCTTCTGCCTAAACACCTTCCTCTCAGACTGACCTTCTTCGAAGATAAACACCTCATTCAAGAATATCAGGTTATGTCTCTCATACCAATGCCTTCTGCAACTTTAATGCTAGCATGCTTAGGTTACCGTAAGACGGGATGCAACCAAGATCAGCCTCTAGCAAGGACAATTGTGCCTGATAAGTCTAAAATAGCTCCATAAATTCATCAATAAAACAGTGACTAAAGGAGAACTAAATGATATTTTGTGATGCAAGATAAATTGAATTTATTCCTACCCATTATGCCTGGTAAACAAAAAAAAATACAAACAGCAGGGTATTTGGGTATGGGAGGTGCATAACATGAAGACTGTTATCCCTATCATAGTTGGATTGTTACACCTGAGGCATGACAGTCAATTCAAATAATAGAATGGCTTAAAACGCCAGTCATTGGCAAAGATTCGGACTTTCCCGTTTGCCAAATCAAAGAATTGTGACATTTTCTTGACAAACATATTTGCATGACTGATGAACTGAAGTGTCTTCATTCAACTAAGAAACAGGGAAGTCAGATATTGTCAGATACTGTGTCCTGCATAGATGTTGTCCCTGTATTAACTGCACTACAGCAGAAGTATAGGTACTAGCATTAACAGTGACTAGGCTTGCTCAGGCACCAGGGACCATAAAATCTTATCAGTTCATTGCTTTATCTAAGGCAATTAGCTTTTCTGAGAGGCAAAGTTTATTAGCTCAGAATACTGCTCTGCTCCCAACATCAAATTGCTTCCAAGATCTCATGTGTTATATCTGCAGAGAACTAATGAGCTGCATGAATACATAAATCTACTCAGGAAGCACGATGCTACAAGATTTAGACCTCAGAGGATACTCACCCTCGCAATCGTAACTATCTTTTAAGTAATCACACACCAAGAATGCAAAGAAGCTGACAACAAGGGAAAGAATGGAGTTGCCTTTAGACTAAAATGACAAGGACCTACCTGCAGACAGTCTCCATAGGAACAGTTTTTCCATCAGCAATGTCACTATAGGCATGCATACAAACATGCCCCAATATACACAGATTAAGACAGCTAAATATTCAAAACTGATTTGTAAATAGTGATTGCATCATTTTGGAGAGCTTGCATTCTTTTTCTGTCCTCTAAAAATTAAGAGAAATGGATGGATTTCTCCTCCTTTACTCCTCGATTTGTACCAACCAGCAGCACTCAAAAGTAACCTGAACAGACTTGATGTATTTAAGTAGAAATGCTAGAGTATATTAATAATGAGGCCTTTCATTGATTTACTGTAGCTTACTAAATAAAACAGAATGAATGTACGGCATATGAGGCTTTGCACACAACAACAGCAATCAGAATTCAGAATGTCTAGAAGAATAGCATTTAAGGGACAGAAAAATAGAAGAGGAGTCAAAGGAGTTCTCACTCCCTTGTCAGAGAGTTGCTAATCCTTACTTCAAATAAATACATTTTACATACTTACAAAGGAACAGAACGTAACAGATTATCTCCTTCAACTTTTTTACTATTATTGCCTAAGAATTGCAACTAAAGAACATTTTCTTGAGTCCTCATTTTGTATTCTCCAGATAGGAGAGTCAGGTGGCACTACTTCTGAGGTCTGCAGAAGACAGCTACAAGCATTTCTTCAGCTTTAGCGAGCCATACATGATGTAATGCCATATGTTGCTCACAAAACAGTTTTTGAAGTACTGTAATAAGTACCTTCTTATAGACTCAGATTTAGATGAGAAATACTTTAGGTGGCTCAGAGAATCAAATAAATAAACAGATCCTGTTTACTGCTCCTGTAGATACATAACCAACTTCTCACACCACTCCTCTTGTTTCTTTTTCTTGACCTTCAGCTCTGTAATGTTCTTCTGAGCTTCAGGCGTCCTCTAACTCCTGAAGGTGGTACATGTGACCTTAGAAATAAAACACAAGGACAAAGAAACCCCACAGTTGAGTGTAATTCTACATCTTTCTTTAAATTATATATAAAGTAGGAAGGAAAGCCAGCCACCTTTATATTTTGAAAAGCATCACACCTGACCCAAAGAATCAAGTACAAATTATTTTTCCTCTGATGAAAGTCAAGGACATTGAAGTTAAGAAAATAAAAAAGGAAATTTTTTACCATGCAAGAGCCCTGAAAGCATTTTTGCTACTGCTCTGACTATTCTTTGATTAAAATAAAAAAGCTGCTATTGACCACTCCATATTTAAATGGCAATTCACAGTGCCCTAAGATTTTTGTTACACATTTCTACCAGTTTCAAAACAGACCTGCAAATAAGGCATGCAAAATATAATTTGTTATACAGCAGACTTAGGACAGATGACACAATTCCAGTCTGTTGTAGAGGGTTTTGCCTGCATTTATATTGCATTATTACCTGCTGTCATGAGAATCTGGTTGAATATCTTATCCAGGCTCTAACACATCTTCAGATGCTCCCCAAAGAGCAACCGTAAACAACCCATTTCACAACACTGTCAGCTACATAGGCTGGAGCAACCATGTTTTCAACACTCAGCCTTACAATCACATCTGCTTGAAACAACTGTCTGAAGTGAGAGCCATTGCTTGGTTTCTGGAGAGCACCTTAGGACCTTTAAATCCACTCAAGAGACTTACATGGATGAGCATGCACACACAGAGGGCTACTAACAATGAACATCCTGTCCATTACAAAGACTTCCTCCCATTGCCACTATCCAAGCTGACAAACTAGTGAGAGATTTCCTAAACAGCCTCTCAGCATAACCTCTGCAGATTAACCATACGCAGGAATATTTGACGACCCAAGGGTTTACGGAGTTTACAGAGAAATCTTGAATGCAAAATTAAATTCCTGTAGTGTGATACTAAAATATTACCCCTCTCATCTAGGGAACACCTATGTAAGTACAGTGATTTACTGTAATAAGTTTTTTGCTGCTTTTTATGTAGAACAACTTGCATTCAAAGACTTTAGGAATAGACATAGTGGATGTTCCCACATCCACCCACTTTAATAAGAAAATCAAAAAAGCAAGCTGTAGGATTTTGGTATGTCATGGGATGCTCAGCCCCACCATGAAGCCCAGTCAAGGGTTAATACAAGCAAAAGAATCCTGTCTAAGAAGGAGGCATCATTTTTTTTTAGTCTGGCTACTTTCATTTTCACTTCATTGTCTTCAAAAACCAAGACTGTTTCTAGATATTTTTCCTGATTAAAAATCATTTAAAAATTTACTGAAAAGGTCCAGGAAAATTTTCCAAGAGTGTCGCTATTTTTACTAAGCCCCACTGCTACCACTAGATACATGAATTACCAATTTACTAAGCCCCACATTCTGGCTAGGATGCTCCCAATTCCAAGCACTAGCATAAAAATGGATACTAATATTACCTTGATAGTTGATTCTAAAAGAACAGTGTTGTGCATGTGCTAATGGCACATCTCTCAGGGTACAAGGCAGAAAGACACACAACTTGCAATTCACTTTACAAAACAAGCTTTCTCAGAGGATATAGAGTAGGAATGGGTTTTACCAGAATAGTCAATAGAACTAAAAACTCTATGTATTTCCCTGACAATATTCAGAGTATACCTAAGTCCAAAAGTAGTTTCAGTAGGGAGCTAGAAATAAAGAAGCAAAGGTTCTTTTGGAAGGGTGAAGGAGTAGATTTATTTATATTTTGTAAAAGTCTACTTTTTCCTAATCCTTCTGAGAACTGATCACACAGTGAAGGGCTCATGATCTAACAGCTAAGCCAATAGGTCCTTTGATTTCCAACAAAACATCAGATCTACTAAGACTAATAGACAAAGTAAGCCACCCTCCTGATGGTGATAGTAGAAGGCTTGAACACAAATCATTCCCTTGAAAAATCAACAAAGGTACAAAATATAACAGCCATTCCAAGAAATGTCATGACAGCTATGGATGGTATACCCTCCTTTATGCTTCCAAAAACATCCCACAGCCTGTGAAGGAATAAGAACAGCAAAATACTTGGCTACTAAAATGAAGGTTTAGGTATTTAGTCAACCAGCATGGTGATGATGTAACCACTGAGTACACCAGTGTGAAGGACGCCAAACCCATCCTCAGCCACTGGAGCTGCATTTCTGTTGCTACAGGATGAACTTCACAACATGTCTGCTTGCTGTTCAGCTCAAAGAACCACACATGTAACACCAGACTTGCTCTTAATTAAGTCTAGCCATCACACAGAAAGGGAAAAAGGAAGGTCCATATGACTTTTGTGACATTGCAGAAACATTAAATTTAAAACATATCATCTGTGCATACAACAGCACTCATCTCCTCTGAAGCACCTTGCAATGCACATGCATGACACCAACCAGCAACTTCTCAGTGATACTAGGTTTAATGGTCAAAATTGCAATTCCTAGGTTCACACATTAAAAAGAAGCTTTTATTTCCTCCTGTTTGAGGTAATGACATACATATCACCAAACTTCATGCTGATAAATGAATGCTTAAAACCACAACTGAGATACATCTCCTGGTTCAAAAGTGGGGGGAAAAAAGGCAAATAAAAAGGACCTGATGCTATTAAAATCTTGTGATTTCTAGTCTAGTCTGTTGAGCTCAAAGTTTTCAACTACTTACAGCCACCAACACTACACTAATAAATGTTTCCAGTATAATTATCATTAAGTCCTTAGTGCTTCCAAAGACAAAACCTCACAACAAAATGTTGATGTCCAAAATCCACAACAGCAGCTAGAAAATATCTCCCCGCCAGCCTCTAAGAGTACTAAAATCCATGTTTACCTCAGATAAAAGACAGCTTGTATCACAGATACAAGTTTTTTAGGATTCACTGACAATCATACCATGCCAGTAATACTGCATGGCTGTCTAAGAAAGCATACACCAACCACATGAGCCACTGACCTCAAGCTAACAAGAAGCCTCCAAGACCATCTCAGAAGTGGGGGAGGAACTTCGGGTGGCATACTTGTGCTGAGTTTCATGCATAACTAATTCAGAAATTTGAGTACTCAAGTCAGCATCAGATGCATCTACACTGTACTGCTTCGCCAGCACTAGCCACATCTCAGGAAAGTCCAGAGACTTAGTCATGTTAGGACACCAAGGGCTGCTTATACTGGGCAAAAAATCTGATGAATTGTGCCTTTGCACAACCATTTATGCAGGAAAGAGTTGCAATCCCATCCACATTGTTGTGTTGCTCTGCCCTCATGCAATCTCTTTGTTACACAGCCTCTCTTCACAGAATCAGGAATATTTTCTCATCTACCAAGTACCACAGACTTTGCCAAAGAGAGTTTGGGGTTGGTCTCCTAGTGCAGTCTGAGTTTCTTCAGCACACTTTAATCCATCTTTACACACAACACACCTTCATCCATTTAAATAAGCACCTTCTCATTACCTTTCCCAGCACTTCTGTGCAACTCCTCTTCTTCCATATGAAATAATAAGAATTTTACAGATATGTTTTTTCTAGATGGGCTCAATATCAAGAACAGAGCAGTAGGAAGAGCACATGTACAATGAAATTTTGCAAAGCCTGCCAAATTCCAGTTTATGGAGGAACTTAGCAGAAATTCAACTGAATAACATAAATTACAGAGGTTTTCACTAGCAAAAGCAATGGAACTAGTGGGCATTTATTTGGATGGGGATTTTTTAATCTTTCAATATATTCCTCAGAGGGAGCCATACCAATGGGGGACATGTGAGACAAAGCTGGTAAATATTGTAACAATTAGTTTTGCATGTTTGATTACATGTGCTGTCTATCTGCATGTGGGTACACAGGAAGCAGCAAAAGATAAAGGATAGCTCATTTGTCTCTTCTCATTGCCCTTCCTATCCTCCTCTCCCTCTCTCTCTCTGTAGAAGGCGGCTGAGCTACTGCCCCAGATGCAATAGCAGCATAATTTGATGAATAGCACAAAAGGTGTGCAGGCAGTGACCTGCAGTAGCATCAGAGCTCCCTGCTCCCATCTCTTCCACAGGCTATGAATGCATCAGTCCTCTAACCTACATTGCTTTTACCAGTCTGCCAGCTTGTCTGCTGCTTTGTTCCCAGTAGACGTTATAACAACACAGGAATTCTTGAATATACAAAGAATCACAAGAAAAAGGTCTGAGAGCTTACCCAAACCTATCCCCCCTCCTTCAGGGAAGACAGACTAGACACAAACCATTCATGACAGTTTTGTCTCACCTGTTTTCATCAGCTCTCAATAAGGCACTCACACCTTTCCTAGGCAACCTAATCCAACACTGAGCTATCTTTTTAGCTATTTTTCTAAGACTAGAGAAATATCTTGTGCTACAATGTGGTGCCATTATTTCTTGCCCTGCCCAGCACTGCCATAGAGAGCAGACAGTACTTTTCCTCTTATTGTCTTTTTCATATTTTAGTCTTCTCCTAAGTTTGCTCCTGAGAGCAAAATCTCTTGAATTTGCCTTGCTGATTGTGCTCTGAATTCTCCACATATTCCTTTGGGCTCAGAGTCCCAAACAGGATATCATGCTTAATAGAAGAAATAGCAATGCTAACTGTTAAGGTTATTCATGCCTGACATGCATCCCTTCTATCTCTGGGTTTGCTTGCCAGTAAGAATATCATGATTTGACAGCAGTTGTGAAAATGTACACTTTAAAAAAAAAAGCCTGTGCTTGTCCCATGGGAAATCTTAGCCAAGCAAAAGCGTGTTAAAGGATAAGCTACATGTTATATCATCAAAATTCAGAGACTGAAGAAGCAGAGCTTAAACTTACAAAAAAGTAATTACCACTAATATCTTCTTGTTCTTCAGCAACTGGAAACAGAGCTAGCAGGCTAAGCACCTTAGTCTGACATCCCAGCCTTGACCCTTGCCACGCCAACTGAGCACACTGCTTATGCTTCTATTGCTACTTCTAAAAACAGAGAAAACAACCTAGTTGTGTAAGCTCAGTGCAAAATGTCACACTACGACTACCTCTTCTCAAGCATGTCCAAAATCTGTGACATGGCTGGATATGAGCAGTTCCTGGTTTCTTAGCTTCTCTAAGACTGCACACCAGCTTGCTAACAGTTGCTGGCAGCAGTGAAGTTGAAAGTGGAATAAGCACCTTAAATCACAAGAGAGGGAAATGCAGCAAAGGGAGACCATTTATCACTTCTGGCACACAGATCATCAAGGTTATTTCCTAGAGAAAATGAAGAGTCCCCTGAATGTTTTGTCCATTCTTTACTTCCTAATCCACAGCACCGCAGGGCAATAGTAACAGAAATCATTCCATTTAAAACTGACGTCTTACAGATAATAAGGAAATATGACTGAATGGCTTATTTACAGAACTGCAACACCTCTAGTAACACTTGCAGTGCCCTGCCTCAGCAAAGCCGAGGGCTTTAGTCACGCTTTTCCTTTGAATTATGCTTTCAACCTTCATTGAGTAAAATCATAAAATCATAGAGTATGCTGTTTTGCAAGGGATCCTTCAGGATAATCAAGTCCAGGTAGTGTCATGTCCCTGCCTTAGGCAGACTGGGACACCTGCTGCAGACTGGGGCTGCTTACAAAAAAACACCTGCTTCCTCCAGCTGAGCCCTTAGTGCTTCCAGACAGAAGTGATGAGCCCCAGGAAAGGCTCTGGCCAAGTCTCTCACCCACACTTTATGAGTTAAGATTGTCAAACAGTGAATTACTGACCCTCCTCCTCCAGATGTCTGCAAACCATGAAAACTATTAGAGGACCAAGTGCATATAATAGATTAATTTGTATGCCATATATTGCACTCTACTTTAGAGCTCATGATTATTCCCATATACATGAGCCCCAAACTACCTTTCCTATCTATCCGGAAGAATAGCTAAAAAAATAAGTGTAGAAACACTGCAGTTCCACAGGTCCATTAAGCAAAACTGAAAGTATATGAATAATTTAATAGGGACTTACAGGAAAAGTTTATATTTGAAGCAGTTTTCTGTAACCTTAAGTGTTGCACAGGCAGAAGAGCTTGCTGCTGTTTCCCCAAACCTAGAGTGCAACTAGTTGGCCTGTCCAGACTCCAGTATAATTATCAACTGGTAACCTCTTCACATACATCCTTACAATATTTACAAATGTCTTTTGCCTTCTTTTTAATTTCCTGTCTTTAACTGTTGTTCACTATTCAAGAGCTGTTATGATTTACTCTGAAAGCTGATTATCCATGCTATGTGTGGAATACTTTCAGGTATTACATATTACTATACATTACTAGTTCCTCCAAAGATAAGGCATCTGTTAACAAAGATATAAATTCTTGTGAATAAATACTGCTTGATTTTGGGGTGTGTGTGCACTACATAGAGATACGTCCATGTGTGTGTGTGCATATACATAAGCAGATACATATAGACAATCTATATGTCATAAAAATGTAAATGGGAAAAAGCTAGAATAATTCATCAAGGAAGGAGTTATCAACTTTCTGAAACACTGAGCTGATACTGTTACTAACAGAAGGAGTATTGTGCTACAACACTGGGAACCAAGGAGTTAAAAGTCTCTGGTAACAGGCCACTAAAATACGTGTGTGAAATCACCGAATAGTCTATGACTCCTACATAAAATCCCAAGCAAAGGTCACCACATCAGTTTTAACAAAGCTTCTTGATTTCTCTCTGTTTTCAGTGAAATGACTGCAGAGCAAAATCCCCTACAGGGTGGAGTTTGGGAGACTCAGCAGGAAGCCTGCCCTGGAGTTCATTGCTTCCTGCAGTCAACAAGCTTAAAGAACTTGCACAGAAACAGCTTAGATGTTTCAGCAGTTGCTCATGCTTTAAATGTTACAGACCTACAATAAAGTATGGTTTAAAAATGCTTTATGGACGGGGGGTGTGTGTGTGTGTGTGTGTGTGTGTGTGTGTGTGAAATTGGAAATAGCCATCTCAGGCAATGAGAGAAACACACTATAGTGAGGGAAGCATTTTGTCCAACCAGGACAACACAAACCTTACTAGCTTTCCCAGTACAGTTCTGAATTTTGGATATAGACTTCGAAAACATAACTTCTAGTTTTCCACTATTCTTAGTCCACCTGTATAAAAAGAGCATGCACTGGCTTTTATTTTGCCATGGTAGAAGACAACTTGACATTGTTTAAAATAATGCTAACCTACACTGTAGGTACCTAAAAGCACCAAAAATCTCAGCCAGGCTGAAATTTAATTGAACTAAAATGAGTACAGATTTAAATTTTAAATTGTGTTTTTTGTTGAATAATGTTTCATAAAGTTCTCACTGCAGGGAAACATTTTACATGAGAAACCTCTTAAAGGAAGAGGTTTTCAGTACCTGTGCAAGAAAAAAATGATACATAGAACACAGTTTAATGGGGATCCAAACAATAAAAAAGATTACAAACATCAAGAGGAGATTACACTTAATTTGAATTGTTGTATGATGAACAACTCTTCAAGATTTTGAGTCACTTGAAAGCTAATTTGATGTCTTATTTGATCTGATAAAAAAAAGTAAAACACTAAAAAATACTAAACTGCACAAGCAGGGCTTCCTGCAAATTTGACATAACAGAAAAGGGATTCATTGTGTGTGTTTTGTACCTGTAAATCAGCATGCCAATCTGAGTTTTTTAGACAAGTGAAATAGGGAAACAAAAAATGGAAAAAAGAAATTATAAATAATGACAAGCAAAAATTTTACCTCTTAGATTCACACCATTGTCCATTACAGATAGACATTGTTGTGTTTTCAACACATCTCTATAAATAAAGAAAAATCATGAGAAAAAAAGTGCTAATATTTTTATAAGTTTCTCAGTTTAGAGACGGTTATGTTTAAATTAGTGGACACAAGACCACAAGATACAGAAAAGGAAATAACCACTCTTTAATTGAATATACATATGTATATATATATATATATGCAATATATATATATATATATATATATATATTTAAAAAAGAGAAACACAGAACAAAAAAACAATATCTCCAAACAAAACTGAACAACCCTTAGGGGACAGAAGAGAACCACTGTCTACTGCTAGAGTCAATTTATAAGATTCTGGCCCATTTCAGTGGTCAAAGGAAAATGGCAGCCACCACCCCTGAATGGTGGGAGGCAGACCAGAAGTCCCTCCTGAGCCAGTGGGGTAGAGGGGGGAAGAAACCTCTAAGTGTGGGGTCGTCCTCTGATGTGGTCAGGTTTGATCCAGATGAAATGGTGGCCACATGGCTGTAGAGACACTGGAGATGCTGCGGGAATCCAAGCACTGCCTTCCCAGTTCTCAGTCACATGGGAGAGATAGAGCCCATGCCAGAAACCCGTCCTTCACTGCGCGTGTGCATTTTTAGTCCTGGGTGCTGCCACCGCTGCCCGGTGCTGCCCACCATCAGGTCACCCACACATCCTGGGGCACTGCAAACCCTCCAAGGTGTGGCAGCCTTCAGCTGCCTCTGCTCCCACTGCAATTGCCCATGCCGTGCCATCCCATGCCTTCAGCCTCAGAGCCAGGCATTGAGCTCCACCCATCCCCCGCTGCGGTGGAGAGAGCAGCAGGCACGCATCCCCGGCCAAGTGGGAACAGGGAGGAGGGCAAGGCAGCTCCCCTGGCTGCTGTCCCCACAGCTGCTCTGTCACCACAGCTGCCTGCACTCCCACCCTGCCACAGGGAAGGGAAAAACCAACAACCAAACCATAACAATGAGTCAGGTTTCGGTGATCTTTTCAATTAAGTTTTATCAAATGTTTCTCAGAAACTGAAAGATTAGTGGCTCTAAGGTCGATTGTAATGGAGTTTTTAAGGTCAGTTCCCCTCTTTTAGAATTAATCCTAATTTTCACCCACTGCAAAATCTTCAGGAAGAAAGCCATTTCCAAACACTTAAGTATATTTATTACTCTCATTTCAACCCTGATTATGCAGATAACTGACTAAAATAAACCAATTCACTTTGTTTTCTAACAAGGGTGCTGTTATTTGCCATCCACTTCAACAGAAGGACATATACTGGCAACTTGCCTGCAAAAAGCAGTGAACTTCCATAAAAGCCAGAAGATTGCTGTGGTCCACTTTCTAGCACCAGGGCCCAGACTATGGAAGGTACCAGCCTCAGTATGCACAGCTTAAGATCCAAATCTCTGTGCAACCTGTGGTCCAGGCTTGGTTTGCCAAACACGTGCGTTCGTTCCTCTGATTCATCAAATACAGTAAGTGCTAACAATGAACCATAGAATCATAGAATTGTTTAGGTTGCAAAAGGTTTTTAAGATCATTGAGTCCAACTGCGAACTCAGCACTGCCAAATTCACCACTTAACCTTTTATGTCAGTACCACGTCTACACATCTTTTATCCATTCACCTGCAGGGATAGTGACTCATCTACTTCCTGTGCCAGTGTTCGACAACCATTTTCATTAAGAAATTTTTCCTAATGTCTTCCTAATGTCTTATTGAAACACCTCTTGTCATAACTTGAGGCTACGTCCTCTTGTCTTATCACTTGTTACTTGGGAGAAGAGAGCAATCCCCACCTGGCTACAATCACCTTTCAAGTAGTTGTAGAGAGTAATAAGGTCCCCGCTTGAGCATCCTTTTCTCCAGGCTAAACAACCCCAGCTCCCTCAGCCACTCCTCATTAGACTTGTGCTCCAGACCCTTCATCAGTTTCATTGACCTTCTCTGGACTCACTCCAGCACCTTGTACTGAGGGGCCCAAAACTGAACACAGGGTTCAAGATGAGGTGGCACCAGTGCCAAGTACAAGGGGATGATCAGTTCCCTAGTCCGACTGTCCACATTACTTTTTGATACAAGCCAGGATGCCTTTGGCCTTCCTGGCCACCGAGACATACTGCTGGGTCATGTTTAGCTGGCTATCAACCAGCAAGTCCTTTTCCATTAAGTAGTTTTGCAGCCACTCTGTCCCAAGCCCGTAGCACTCCATGGGGCTGTTGTGACACAGGTGCAGGACCTGACCTTGTTTATCCTCACAGAGTTGGCCTGGGCCCACCAATCCAATGTGTCCAGATCCCTTATTTCCCTCAACACTCACATCCAGCTTGGTGTCTGCAAACTGTTTGAGGGTGTACTTGATCCCATTGTCCAGGTCATGGACTGGCCCCAGTACTGAGCCCTGAAGAACATCACTAGTGACTGACCGCCAGCTGGATGCAACTCCATATATCACCGGTCTCTGGTCCTCTGCATCCAGCTAGCAGTGCATCCATACAAGGCACGAGCAGTCAGTTTCTCAGGAGAATCCTGTGGGAGACAGTGTCCAAGGTTTTGCTGAAGTCCAGGTAAACAACATCTACAGCCTTTCTCTCACCCACTAAGTTAGTCACCTTCTCATAGAAGGAGATCAGGTCAGTCAAGCAGGATCCACCTTTCACAAATCCGTGTGTACTGAGTCTGATCCTGCAGTTATCCTGTATATGTCATGTGATAGTACCCAGAATGATCTGCTTCATGACCTTCCCCAGCACTAAGGTCAGACTGACAGGCTTGTAGTTCCCTGGATCCTCCTTCTGGTCGTTCTTGTAGGTAGGTGTCACATTTGCTCTCCTTCTGTCAACTGGGACCTCCCTGGTTAGCCAGGACTGCTAGTACATGATGGAAAGTGGCTCGGTGAGCACATCCACTATCTACCCAATCTTGAATAAATTCCATCCAGCTGATAGACTTGCATGTACCCAAGCGGTGTAACAGGTCACTGACCATTCCCCCTTGGATTTTAGGGTCTTCATTCTGCTCCCTGTCTCTGTTTTCCATCTCTGAAGATCGGGTATTCAGAGAACAACTGGCCTTACTGTTAAAGGCTGAAGTGAAGAAGGCATGTTTCTCAGCCTTTGTCCCTATGTTTCCCACCACATACCATAAAAGATGGAGATTCTCCTTAACCCTCTTTTTGTTGCTGATGTATTTACAGAAACATTTTTTATTTTCTTTTACTGTGGTAGCCAGATTAAGTTGTAGTAGGGTGTTGGGCCTTCTAATTTTCTCCCTGCATAACATCACAATCCTCCTGAGTTGCCGGCTCCTTCTTCCAAAAGCTATAAATTCTCCTTTTTTTTTCCCTGAGTTCCAGTCAAAAAGAGCATCCAGTTCTTGTCTACTGCAAGAAGTGGGCTTTTCTACCTGGTTGGTTGGCTTTCAGATCTCAAAACCCTCACTGTATCGCAAACAGAAAAATTGAAGTAGTTTGATTTGTTCCTATGAAAAAAAAAATCATTAACTCAGTTCAGAAAAAAAATATTTAATTATTTAGGTGGGATTTGCTACTTGAGGTAATTATCCCTTCAAGAGCTGAACTAGTGTGCACTAATGCATTTGAAGGAATCTATGTGGGAACCAACAAAGACAAGTTCACATTTCTTTACTAGAATGACTCAAGAATACTTGAGGTCAGTGATGTCTGAGAAGAAAGCAAACAGAACTGTATAAATACCTTGCACATCTCAACAGCTCGAATCTTAGAGCCTAAAAGCTTTTGCAATTATGCACTAAGCATAATATCTTTACAAGTCAGCAGGATAAATAGCTAAATAATTCATGTTAGCATAAACAGTGCCCTCCCAGTCACCGGCAGTGTTACACAACTGAAAGGAGGTAGGATGGACACTTCACACAACGTGATTCTAGGATTCAACCTCAAACAAATCAGGGAAATGGAAAGCCATTTCAAAACTAAATATTACAGGAAGCGTTCTGGCAAAACCTGTTTCTACTGTACGTCAGAGTAATACAGCTGAGGAAAAAGTATATGGAAGTATACAACTTGTTTATTCCTGTATGTGGTACAAGAGAAAAAATATTAAACATTTAATATACATTATGCTTTGAGAATGATTTTTTGAGAAAGCATCAATCTCTTTTCAGTCATATGCAGACTATCTAGTATTTTATGCACAATTAACACATTCTAAAAGCCAAGCAGTTCAACAGGATTTATGAAATGTTAGGTTTGCAGTACTTCATATTGCAATGTTTCAAATTAATATGTTAGAGTGCCATAAACAAAAATACAGTATTCATGAGCAGCGGCATTATAAGGTAGCCAAAACACAAAACAACAGACAGATTCAGAGATTTTGAAGATGGAAAGAAACTGTTGCCATTCTCCAGTCTTAATTGTGCATTTAATCATGCACTAATGACAAAAATTAAGGTGTTTTAGGATACTAAACAACCCCAAGATGACTGTAAAGGCAATACACGTTCCACTACAATTAAAGTAGTAGGTATCTGCAGAACTTACTGAATAATAAATAAAAGCTAAAATAAACTGAAAATAAAATAAGAGATGTGGCATAAGTCATTAAGAAAGCCACCTCCTTAAATTAATGGATTTCACTAAAGATCATCAAAACAGGTGAAGCAGGAAGCAAGGCAAAAGCTGACAAAAATACATGATACATCTAGAGTAGAGTGACAGCATCCATCTCCAATACAATCACCATTGCTTTCGTACGTGAAAGGATTCACACACAAAAAACTGAAAAAAGTTTTAAATGAATGGTCCATTCTTTTATGCCTTAATCAGAAAAGTATTTTGGAACAAAGATGCAATAAGACAGAGAAATTAGTTGAGAACTTCAGTCCTGCAATTGCAGGAGCAAAATCATGCAGTGGCCTCCACTTATTCACAAACACTAAATGCAGCCCAGATGCCATTCTGATGATTTGCTGCCATCTAGAAACAGAGGTCCATCTATGCAATCACTGCTTGACTGGTCAAAGTCTTCAATTTCCAAGCAAATCAATCCATCTCCTTTTATTAGTGCTAATGTCTTTTGTCAAAAATGTTGAAGTGTTCCACATATTTAAAAAAATCTCAGCCAAATAAACTTAGGCATGAAGTTAAATTCAACTAAAACAACATGTTAGTAAGAATCCCTAAGCTTTTTAAGCTGCTCATAAGTGATATTCCCTTGCTTAAGCATGTCTTGTAATTGCCATGTGTCTTCACTACACCTCTTCATGTTTCAGAGGATCTCATGCACACTTACTCAGGCACACAGCTTCTCCTGCGTGCTAACTGCTGAACTATAAACCAACTCAGATGTGCAACTTCAAAGTGAAAAAGAATTTATTTCTCAGATAGCTATCACACATGGGAAATGTGGAAAGGAGTAACTCTTTAGAAAGTGGACCCCAAATCCCCCAACATCACAAAAGCAAGTGAATAATACTAGAACTACCACACTCTTTTTTCTTGAAAGAAGGTTTGACCTCTGCTGCCAAAGCAGAATAATTCCAGTGCAAGTATTTCTCATTCATGGTGTTTTGTGGAGGTTATTATTCAATGAAGAATGACATTACTTGGAGACAGCACTGTGACATAAAGCAGCCCAATTTAAGGTGTAGAAGCCAGGCTGTTCCAAAACAGAAATTGTCTGTTCTTGGTCATAGCTGTGAGCATCTTACAAGCACAGAACTTCACTCTGTGAAGCATATTTTTAACTCATGCTTACTGGAAGGAAAGGGTAAGTTCCCTGAGAAACAAAAAATAACTGCATTAAGCTTCTTCTGAGGCAGAAAGAGGGATTCACTCCATCTAACCCAGGAAGTTAAAAGTGTGATCTTTTTCCAAGCCCTACATTATAGTCAAAGAAGGTAAAAAGTCACTTAAAGAAGGAATATAATCTCATTCTTGAACTGATTTCTAAAGCAAGTCAGAGGAACACCTCTCTGAAATTACCAGTTTCTCTCCAATGACAGTAAATACAGGATAGGGTAGACAGTCAGTTGGATGTAGAAATGTAGTTTTCAGCTATCTAAAGGCAGAAGATATAAAAACCATCATAAGGGTCTGAAAGAAAACCATAGAACTTCTGAGAGCAACCACTGAATCATATAATTTTGTAAAGATCAGACAGTGGTTCCAACACCCGGAAAAAATTAGCCTGACAGAAAGATTTCTCCTGCAAATGCTGCTACTTCACAGTCTCTCAAAAGACTTCCATAATTATTTTTTACAACTTTCCTTCAAGGTTTACTCTATGAGGACAGTGGCCAGTTGCTCAAAGCAAATTCCATTTATTTTATCAGGATGAAAATCAGTTTCATAAGGCTGTTTCTTTCAAAATGTTTTTACATGAAGTGAGTCACAGTCCAGGTGAAGGATGAAAATATTCAAGTAAAAACTGGTGCTTTAAAATAGAAACTTCGTTAGGAAAACTGCTCTTTAACCTTATCAGTAGAATATTTTTTCCTATTCAATAGGGCACAAGTCCAAGCATGCTTCAGTCTTAAAGGGAAGACTTTTAAGAAAAAAATCCTTAACTTGTACTTTGCTATAAAGATTATTTATCTTTATTTATGATGTCCTATGATGACTTCCAAAATATTTCAAAACCAGTAACAGATGTAAGGAATATGCTATATCAGTATTGTATATAATTCCTTTGAAATGTTTATTTTCCTATTGATCTTTCACAGCATATTCACTAGTTGATCTGCTTAACTGTACACTGTCCTTCCTCTGCCAACTCCAACACAACTGAGACTAAAAGCAGGTCCAAAACCAAACAAGTTCAATTTCAGAGGAACAAAGCAGGATATCTGATGCTAATAGAGAATTTTGAGATCAAACTATTTCTCATTTAATCACAATGTTTTAATGGGACTAAGGCTCCTGACAATGTCCACCACATCTTCTCTACTTAGAAAATTTTGTCTTCTATATGTACCATTCCCATTCTTCAGTGAAACAAATGGAGTAACAAGGCAGATTAAATAGTACTGCTAGCTCTCATGACCACCCTCCCTAATAGCTTCAGTACTTTAGCAATTACATGAGAATCATCTCTCTCTTCATGGCCACAGAAGCCTGGAAAATGTGTGTTTAAAGCTTGCACATATTTGTGAAAACAACAATTTTTCATAATCCTAGTTAGATTGGTTAGATATTTTGGTAGGCTTGCAGCAAAAAATGAAGTGAGTTGTCTAAAGCCATACGACAAATCTGTGTGAAGTTCCAGGCATCTAACCAATGCTCTATCTAATGGCTCTCCTGATCTGCTCTAAAAGGAAAGCCACTCCAAAGTTAGCAACTCGATCTGAATAGTGCCAAGAGCTTGAAATCTCAGTAAAAGGATCAACAGTGTCCTGGTTTGATGGACAAAATTATTGATTAATAATTCATGGATACAGAGGTAGTAAAGAAAATAAGAATTTATTATGAGGAAAGAAAAAATTAACTTAGAAATATTAAAATACCGAAAAACCCCCCTGAAGAAAGCCCAAGAACCACTCAAAACCCCCCCAAAATACCATCCACCAACACCCCCACCCCCACCGGTTCCACAAGTGAACAAACACCAAAACAAAAAAAAAGCTTATTCCTTGTTTCAATGTCCCAAAAAGTTCAGCTAATCTGAAGTAGGTGGCAGGAGGCGCTGATGGCCGTAGTGGGGGGGGAAGAGCAGCAGCACAGGCAGGCACATGGTGACTCCAAGATGGCAGAAAAGCACAGAGGCTGGCAGCACTGCTTCTCTCGGTGAGGTCCCAGGCCAGAAGAGGGCCGAGGTGAGTGAGT
>VXBA01001887.1:372931-388200 GCA_013399895.1 Serilophus lunatus | reverse complement strand
AAAAAAAAAAGAAATCTCTTTATTTAAACCTGAGTCAAAACAGGAAAAGTTTTCTCAGCCTCAGCTAACCCAAGACAAACAGAAAGAGAAGACTCTACATAGTAAGAACACCTTGAAAAATTTATGATAGCTCTAGATCTTCCTCTACCCCTCAAATACAGGCCATATTAAAAGTTTAAAACAATGCCTTCCATGATGCTATACCACACGCTGAAATAGTTTTAGAGGACAATGAAGAGCGCACACAACAACCTTCCCCACAGGTGTCTAGATCAATTTATAATTGCCACTTAAAAGAGCAGGCAGCAGGACTCTGCAATTATTATAGCTATGTGCACGCAAAACAAAAAATAAAAATTGAAAAAGCCAAAGCAAATTAGGCATAATGTTGTTAAACTGACACACTAATAGTGAATTTTCTCGCTTACAGGAATCAATGAGAACTGAATGACTATTCTTCATCAAAAGTTCTTATCTCATCTCTGTTTTCTATCTCCACTGGCTGCAATAATAAAATTCTAAAAAACAACTTTAAGAAAAAACAGCCAACAGACAGATGATATTCAACAACTGAATATTAACTATCTATTCCTACAGTGATGTAAAAGCACTTTTGCCTTAAGGCTGCTATATTTAAATAGCTAAACACAGAAATGTGAAAACAGAGTTTCATACTCCCAGATCTTCCTTTTGCTTCCACTCCAATGATGACCAGCAAGCATTGCCTATACAAAATGCTTCCAGTGGCCACTACATTTGAGAAGCAGATTGAAGGCCCTAGACAGCTGGAAAGAGGCACCAAGATCTTAAGAGAAGACTGTGTTTTGAGTATTAGTAAGAGATGTCCTTCACAGCTGTAAACAGTCAAGCTTGTTCAGTGCAAGAGTTTCAAAATTCTGCAACTAACTGGAATTGGATTTACCACTGCTCATGTGTGCCCTTAAGCAGGTTTTTGCAGTTGTGGTGCCATAAAAAAGTCCCCTGTGACTGCCTGTTCTGGCAACAAAGAATATTATGTTTCCTCATGTCTATTTGATCTTAGAAACTGTGTCTTTCTAGGAAAGTGAAAGTATAGGCCAGATCATACATCCATAAGAGATGGCAGCCTGTATGATCGTGACCAGGGGTGAAAGTTTAGCAACACAAACCATTACTGGCACAATTTTATAAGGACTACATAAAAAGTAGTCCTTTTTGCAATCACAAAGTAGCTATGTACAGGGGAGCAGGAATCAACCCTTCCCTTCAAGCAGGGATGATTGCTACTGGTTGATATTGGCAGCAGAAGAGAGCACTTCATTAGGTCCTGGCATTCCAATGTAATTACATCATAAAAACTTAATGTAGACCCCTCAAATATTCAAGTCCTATAGAACATATTTAGAGATTGTGTTTTTAAAACTAACTTGTCAAGTTTTGCAGATCTCTTTATGATGCATCAAACTTCCCGGAATATTTAAGTCATCCAAGAGCCCTAGAACCTGCTACATCCATGTTCTAAAGTTTAAAATTGCTATTTGTTGTGACAATTTTTACAATAACTGCACTGTCAAAACAGCTATTGAAACCAGCCAACATAAGTCCCCAATACATATCAACTTTATCCTTTCATAAAAGAAACAAACAAACAAACAAACAAAACTACAGACTTAAGGACTGGGAAATGAAATTAAACCTCCTATCATCATCTTATTAAATGATTTCTGAAGTGGTCAATGAAATAAGGCAAATAAAAACTATTAACCAAAACACTGTTTCTGAAAAAGCAACTGACAGAAATGGAGACAGTCCTCTCAGCACATAAAAATTTTTCCTCAACACAAGCACTTGTGCCAAGTAAGGTTATTGAGGGTACAGACCATTCATGCTACTGACCAGATCAAGTAAGGATTTCCAGAAATTATATAGCCTATTTGAATGTAGATGTCAGAGGCACTGAGATGATAGAAAAAGTCACTCAAAATATGGCTCCCCCTACAACTTCGAGAATATTTTGACTTTTAAATCAATCCATTGCTGCCAGGTAAGTTTCACTGACAGCCAGACAGGAAACTCCACTGGGTTTCAGAGGAAACGCATAAGAATGTCAATGGCCACACCGGTTATAACTTCATGACTGCTAAGGAGGAGGTTGGGAATTAGCACATAAATATGGCTGAGGTGAATTTTATTCTGGAAATTGCCTTTTACTTCCATTTTCCATAAAAAGAGATGAGAGCAAGTGGCTCAGGTGCACATGTTTAACTTTGAAAACCTGCTTTCCCTAGTTTGGCAAATGAATAATGGGATGGTATGTCTCTCACAGCATTCTGTTTTGCTCTGCTTCTCAGTTACATTTTTAATACTTTCAGGTTGAATCTACCTGTTCCCATCTTTTTTAGGTGCCCACAATGAGCAGAAGTTAAACGTCTCACTAAGAAAAGTCAGATAGGAAAGTTTAAGCAGTTCGCTCTCAAACTGCTTTTACAGTAAATGGAAAGTTTTCACTAAGTGGAAAAAAGCTCAAAATGTATTCAACCAACAGCATGTTTCTTAAAACAAAGGTTGTCATAATGCAAAAATGCTCAAGTAACAAAGATCAGTGTGCCAGTTATTACTTGGTTCTGATATATGAGAATCAAAAATTGTATCTAGACAGGCTGGGAAGGAAAGGCTACAGACACAAATTATGATGTAGGTATTTGGTGGGGTTTTTCCTAAGGGGTGGATATAAAAGATAAAATGTTTAACAGATTGAGGGATGTATTAATTCTAACATAATAAATATTTGCAGCAGAAATACTCCCTCTAGCTATAGAAAGTAAAATAAAACTGAATTTGACTTAATAGCCAGATTATTATTGAGCAAGGTCAGGTAACAAGCTGGATTGAATGAAATGGTGGATTTATGCAGCTCAAACACAGGTCAGGCAGTTAAAACAATTGGAAATTACTAACAAAATTCTCAAAAGCACTTTTGGAGCAGACACGGGTTCTTCAGTCATTTGGATGCTCTCATGACCTGAATATAATGCAGCAAGTTTAGCCAGAGACAGGAGATGAACAAGCCAAAGATATTGCCACATATAATAAAAGAAATACACAAGCCAATCTACTGTTTCTTCACAGTAGGCAGGTTTTTATGAGATGTGCTCGAGGAACTGCTGCAGTACCTGAATTAACCTAGCATTAGAGAGTTTTCAATCAGTGTACCCTCTCTAAGTCTTTCAAAAAAAACTTCAGGGACTCTTTTAATGTGTTCTTCTCACATGCTGAAGGAAAGGAAAACCGCAGAGAACTGAAACTGAGTAAATGTGAGTCTGTGAAAGGCAGGGAAATAAATCAGAGAATCTCCTCCTAAAAACTGGAAAATCTCTATAAAACCTAACTGCTGATAACTGGAGATAAGATCAGTAATACAAGTAAGATACAGTAACTGTAAATCTGTAGTGTTGTACTGTTTAGCAAAGATACAAATACATTGTAGGACAAAGGGACTCATAGGGCCAGAGGAACGCTGCAGCACAGACAGTGCTGGAGCAGCAAGGCATACCTTTGGAAACTCAGAGACATGGGAAGATCTCTGATCAAATTTACCCTTGACTGCCCATAATTAGATTCTCAATCAGAGAGCTGGCTGAGGATAGAAGATGCTGACAAGCAGAAAAACATTTTGGAACCTTAGACAGAACACCTATACACATCAATAATCTGAGGGCTGGATCTGATAAAGTGCTTGGGTGTGCATGGACTAGAGGCTGCTATCTCCAGCTGCTAGTGCGTGGCTCCCAAAGGAGGAATGAGAACATGCTGCAGCCTGACAATGGATTTGCAGCAATCTAAACTCACGGTGCTGCAAAATGGGCTGCTCCTCTACCACCTTTCCAGAGCTTCTCTCCTACACTTTTTGTAGCTTTTTGTTATAGATTTAACCTGAAAGTTTTCCATTTTCTGGGGGGAGGAGGGCGTTTGTTTGTATGTTTAAAATAATTTTTTTTCTCAGTTCCAGGGAGGATGGAGGCAGAGCGAGAGTGGCTGGACTACTGTCTTGGCGTCTGTGGGGTGTTGGAGCCTCTCTCGCTCGTTCTGCGTGGCCATGCGGGGACTGGGTAATGCAGCGGGATGGCGTGAAGCCCCCACACCGTCGCCGCCACCGGGACCAGGAACGCAATGGGCGCGGGGCGGCTCCTGCTGCTCCCCGCGCTCCCACCGTGAGCCGGGGCGCAGGGAGGCTTCGGGGTTGGGGTGAGGTGGCCGGTCTTGGCTCTGGGCAGGGGAGCCGGCATGCATTCACCATCAACAGGCACAGTGTGGAGTTGACCCGCACCACTGCCCAGGGAGCCTCCCCGCCCACTCTGCGCTGCCGCTGTGGGGGCTCAGAGTGTGCGTGGGGTTTTCCCTGGCTGCCACGGAGTGCAGAGGCAGTGGTGGCGGCCCCTCTCCCTCTGGCAGCCATGGCAGCTGCTTTGGCTGCCCCGCCGGCTGCAGTGGATGCTGGCGCCACCCGCTTTTTTACACAGAATTACACAGAATTAATAAGGTTGGGAAAGACCATGGAGATCATCAAGTCCAACCTTTACCTAGGTTAACAACCTACCCAACATCAGTCTAACATCTATACCATCTAAACCATTTAAACCATCTAAACCATACCACTAAGTTCATCATCTAACCTAGCCTTAAACACGTCCAAGGACGGTGACTCCACCACCTCCCTGGGAAGCCCATTCCAGTGGGGGATCACTCTCACTGTGAAAAAGTTTCTCCTGATATCCAACCTAAACCTCCCCTGACACAGCCTAAGACTGTGTCCTCTCGTCCTGTCACTGGGAGCCTGAGAGAACAGACTGACCCCCGCCTGACTACAGCCTCCTTTCAGGTAGTTATAGACAGTGATAAGGTCACCCCTGAGCCTCCTCTTCTCCAGGCTGAACAATCCCAGCTCCCTCAGCCGTTCCTCATAGGGCTTGTGCTCCAGCCCCTTCACCATCCTTGTTGCCCTTCTCTGGACATGTTCCAGCAACTCAACATCCTTCTTAAACTGAGGGGCCCAGAACTGGACACAGTACTCGAGCTGTGGCCTGACCAGTGCCAAATACAAGGGAAGGATAACTTCCCTGGTCCTACTGGCAACACTGTTCTTGATGCAGGCCAGGATGCCATTGGCCTTCTTGGCCGCCTGGGCACACTGCTGACTCATATTCAGCTTCCTATCAACCAGCACCCCCAAGTCCCTCTCTGCCTGGGCATCCTCCAGCCACACCGACCCCAGCCTATAACTCTGCATGGGGTTATTGCGGCCAAAGTGTAAAACCCGGCACTTGGATTTATTAAACCTCATGCTGTTGGACTCAGCCCATCTATCCAGCCTGTCAAGGTCTCTCTGCAGAGCCCTCCTTCCCTCTAACAGATCGACACTCATTCCAACCTTGGTGTCATACATTCCAAGCTTGGTGTCGTGCAGCCCGCTGCGGGCTTCAGGTGGGAAATGGTGGTGGGGGCGGTGTGGCCCCTGCTGGGTGCACACAGAGCCTCCGGCCACCATGGAGTGGGGCAGGGGGTGGCCAGTGCCGTTGAACTCCTGCACTGGTGCACGACGGCGGTTTCCCCCAGTGAGCAACGAGTGCCCCCACAGGCGGGGGCACAGTCACTCTGCCAGCCCCGGGCCCCCGAGTGGCCCGTGGGCAGTGCCACTGGTGGATCCTGAGTGCCCGTGGTGCTGGCAGGGCAGCGGCGGCCCCTCTTCCCAGCGTACGCGGCGATTTTTGTGGGAACACCATCTTGCCCAGGTGCTGAGATCTAAGAGAGAGGTGGCATCCCCGTGCCGCTGTGCAATATGAAAGCGGCACACCCAGGGAGACTGCCCTGAGAAAACACGAGAACGGGCAGATCATAAAATCCAGGAGCACAGAAGTCCTGCTTGTTTCAGCTTCCCTCTGTGCTGGGGGAGGCGCAGCTGCTGTTCCCAGGTCCCTAGGCCACACAGTGTATCGCGGCAGCATCGGAGCCCAGGCAGTGCGAGCGGAGGGAGCACACGGCGACAAAGTGGTATCTTCCCTCTTTGGATTGCCCCCGGGGTTCCTCTCACTGTCATTCTTTTTCAGCAGGTCTGGTGTGGGGCCAGTGCCACCTTTGAGCCAGCTTTTCTTTCCTTCTTTTCCTTGCTCAACAGGCCAGCAGTTAGCCCAGAGGAGCATTGTTCATTTTTTTTATTGTGAAATATTGTCGGCTTGTTGTCTGTGTATTTGGTTAGTACTTTAGTGGGGTTCTATAGTTCACAGAGACTCTAGATAATAAAACTGTTTGCTGTTGTTTCCTGTTAAATCTCTTGTCACTGTTAGCACTCCCTAGCATCCAAACCAGGACACTTCTCTTCTACACATCCTACTCCATCTCACAAAAGGAGTAATAAACCTTTGATCATGGTTAAATAAAAAGATGTTCCCTCCACCATCTCTTTTTTGGTTTCCAAATGAAACAGGAAGACAATGCAGCTCCCCACATATTATTGTCACTAATCACACCAACAGAGAGGAGGAAGAAAACATCTGCCACGACAGAAAATCAAGGAACAGAAAAGTTGACTGTTCTCTAAGCAGTGATCCTAGCACAGGAAGCATCATCACCAGCCAGTACCACAGAACCTGAGCACAGCAGGGACAGACTCACAAAACATGACAGTTTGCCAGATTTTATTTGGGTACTCTACAATCATACCATGAGACAAGCACTTCCCAATGCACACAGCAGTCAATTAAACCGTGGATCAATACAAGGGAGTTGGTTAGCTGCAAACTTAATGTGGGACCACGCCCTAGCTGTGGGAATATTGAAGAATTGCAGAGCCCTGAAGTGCCAAAGCTGACAAGCCTATAGTGAGCTGGAGGCAATTCCAAGCACACAGATGGTACTGGCGTGGATTGAATCCATGTCCTCAGCGAGCCAGGGACCTTGGCTGACGAGGAGGACTGGGAATAATACAGTATTCACAAAGAGCTGTCCCAGGGGATGTGGGAAGAGGACTTAAAATCTCCAGTGTCTTCAGAGATGCAGGAAGACTACAAGAGCCAGATGTCCTGAGAGGAGTTAGAAGACCATGTCAGGAAAGAGCTGTTTCAACGGGAAGATGATGAGAACACCATGGCAGCAGAGGCAGACAACAACCTGCAGAACACATCTCCTGCCCCAGGCTGTCCCACAGAAAGCAGGGATGACCCAGCCACATCCTAGAGTTGAGCACTCCCCCAGTAAGAGCAGGCCTGGCCCAGCCATCCCAGAAAACAGCACCCAGGCCAGACTGGCAGCACCACTCATAGCAGCGGTGGACATGCATCTTCCACTCTTTCTTAGGAAGAGCCCTCAGTGCTGGGGATGCAGGCAGGAGCTTGCCTGGTGCCCACTCAGTGCCCTTGAGACAGATCTCCTTCCCTCACAGGTTTTCACATCCTAGTTCAACAGCAACAAAACTCCTTGTCCAACTGGGCATGTGGGGCTCGGTGCAGAGCATTCCTTGGCACATGTAGCGCACGCGAGCAGGAGAAGCAGCATCCAGCTTCCAGCACCCTGCAGGTGCCTGGAGATGACCACTCTGAATCTTGAGCAGCCTCCCTCTCAGAGAGTGACTCAGAGAGGTACAGGAGTGATGGATGCAGGGACAGAGCCTCAGGCGCCCAGCTCTCCTGAGGGCATCCTGCTGCCAGACTACTCTTGGCCATGGCTTATTGATTCTCCTTCAGAAGACTTTGTTAATCCTAGATTTTTCTCTTCTCCTTAGAAAGATTTTATTCAAACGCCATTGTATGCAGTCAAGTCTCTAAGAAAACCTCACTAAACTCTGTGAAAAAAGATAAGATCTGGTTCGTATTTTTACCACAAATATTTTCTTAACATTTGATACTTCTTCCTTCAACGAAACAAGAATTTAGCCCAATTAACTGAGTTTTGTGAATACAAAGAATGGAATCAAATATTTAAAGCTTGCAGGTACCTAAACTGAGATAAAGTACAGCTTTACATTTCAGAGGATCTTTATATTATCTCAAAGAAGGTAACAGCTACTGCCAGGTATAAAAACTATCTTCTTTGACTCCAGCCTTCAGTCTTTAACTTTTCTGAGCTTTGAAATTAAATTTGTCTTAATACCAGATTATCAAAGAAAATCAGGAACATTCTATGGCAGTTATAGTGAATTTTGTTTTAAATGTACTCATTTTTCTCTTTAGACCTTAGAGTCAGGTATCAAGAACTTGAAACAACCTAACAGCATGTCCATTTCTGCAAAAGATATTAAATAAAATATGCTAAATAGATCATTAATTATGTTCACACGGAAATATATCTGGTTTGGTAATACAGAGTTCTCACTTCAAGTTACTGGTAGTTGGAAAATGGCATTCTACTTATCAAGAAACATTAATAGTGGTATTTTCTAACTATCATATCACGTTGAAAGCTGAAGCGTGCAGGTCTCCTAGCTAATAAAACCTCGAAGAAATATTTGTTTCAGAGACATTAAAATATTTCTTGTCATTTCCATTCAGTCAAACCTTTTGTGAATACTAAGATGAAGGATGTTCAAAGTAATATATTTAAAATACAATTAAATAAATATAAAGGACTATATCTAGATGGCCTGATAAAATAATTTTAGATCTCTTTTTGTAAAATGTTATAAAAAAACCCCCCAGATTTTAGTAAGATCGATTTTCCCTCAGACATCTCTTCAGTGAAAATTATAACGAGTTCAAGTCTCCTCCCAGTTCATTTATTTATTCAAAAGTTTGAGCAAATCAAAGGGGAAAACTGGCTTTTTTTAATGTGCATGTAGAAACTGTTATTTTAGGGAAAAGAGGAGTAGAAGGGATCAAATGCATCCTCAGCAGATTTGTAGATGACGTCAAGCTGAGTGGTGCCATTGTCACGCCCAAAGGATGCAATGCCATCCAGAGGGACCTGGACAAGCTCAAGAAGTGGACCCATGGGGATCTCATGTGGTTAAACAAGGCCACAAGGTGCTGCACCTGGGTCAGGGCACCCCTTGATATCAATACAGCCTGGGGGATGAAGGGATTAAGAACAGGACTGATGAGAAGAACTTGGAGGTGGTGGTGCTTGAGAGACTGGACATGAGCCAGCAATGTGCATTTGCAGCCCAGAAAGCCAATCTTCTCCTGGTTGCATCAAAAGCAATGTGGCCAGAAGGTCAAGGGAGAGGATTCTGCCCCTGTACTTCGTGCTGGACGGACCTCACTTGGAGTACCACATCCAGCTCTGGGGTCTTCAGCAGAGGAAGGACAAGAACTTGTTGTTCATGTGCTCTGGAGCGAGT
Source organism: Serilophus lunatus (assembly GCA_013399895.1). Classification (NCBI taxonomy): domain Eukaryota; kingdom Metazoa; phylum Chordata; class Aves; order Passeriformes; family Eurylaimidae; genus Serilophus; species Serilophus lunatus. Next base: position 378,893 of record VXBA01001887.1, on the reverse strand, counting down.
CCAAAGGATGGACATCAAGATGATTAGAGGAATGGAGCATCTCTCCTATGAGGAAATGCTGAGAGATTTGTGATTGTTCAGCCTGGAGAAGAGAGGGTTTCCGGATGACCTAACTGTGGTCTTACAGTACCTAAAAGGAGCCTACAAGAAAGATGGGGAGGGTCTTTTTACAAGAGCATGTAGCAAAAATACAAAGTGGAGTGAATTCAAACTGGAATAGATTTTGATTGGATATTAGGAAAAAAAGTTTCCACTGTGAGGGTGGTGAGGCACTGGAACAGGCTGCCCAGACAAGCTGTGGCAACGCTCCATCCCTGGAAGTGTTTAAGGACAAGTTGTATGGAGCTCTGAGAAATATGGTTTAGTGGAAGGTGTTCCATGGCAGGGGAGTTGGAACTAAATGATCTTTCAGATCCCTTCTTACCCAAACTGTTCTCTGGTTCTATGATCTGCAACAACAATTCCACCCTTTTTCCTTAATTTTCTATATCAAGATGTGTAGGTTATATAAAATTACTTCTTTTCCACAAAAAAACCAAAACCAAGCTTGGCTTGGTTTTATAGTATCTATAAACTTTTATTTATTTCTACGCTTCTCCTTATCTTTTTTTTGATTGTTGTCATTTTAAATAACTCTTGTGTTTATTAAAGGATCTGCTTTTTATGTCTATTATATACTTAACAAATTCTTGGAAAGAAAAGTAGCAGCCCTGAAAGAAAAAGAGACCAAGCATAATCTGACGGCTGATCTGTATGCATACACTCCCACATAGAAACACACTAATCATGATCAATAAAACACCATCTGCCAAAAACACATAAGGTAACTCCTGAGGAAAATCTACTGAGTGAAAAAGGAAAAAACGGTTTCTTAGTGAGCTCTAGTGAAGAGAGATTAATTAAAAATCACTTTCTGGATTGTGGATTAAGGAGAGAGCTGTCTCATTCTGGAAAGATTTTATATCTTATACTTAAAACTTTGCATCTGTACAAATTTTAGTGTCATGTCTCTCGGTCTGCCAAGCCTCCCTCCCTTCCTCTTTCTCAAGCATTTTAATTCTTTCCTCTGTTGGTTATGCTCTCACACTATTTTTGTTCTGCAGACCATTTATATACTGGCAGTGGTGAGGTTATTTGCTTCTGTTGCTATTTAACACTATGTAAGCAATATCCAGGACCACCCTTTCTCTGAACCTCACAAGCAGACATTTTTTGCACAAATAGAATCAAAATCAGAGTTGGACATCTCACAAATCAAGTTCAAGTTCATGTGCATTCCAATATATTTGTTCTTGAAGCAAGGTTAGAAACTCTAAAGTAGGCCCTCCTGAAACATAAGCGTGTCAGCAAAATGCATGTATATTCACTTTTTTCCCTGTTAAATGTTCAAAAATTTGTTTGATGGACCACACATTATTATTTACCTGATGTACTCCATATACAGTTCCATTCTGTAAAATAAGTAAATCGAGACATAAATAACGAACACGGGAGTTTAAAACTGGAGTGCAGCACCCAGGCCTGGCTGGAAGCACCACACCCACAAGCACCAGCCATTTTTCTTGAAGGATTGCAGCACATGGAAAGACCAGTGTCGGCACCAGAGAACAGTTTGAGGAGACAGCATCACAGGCAAGGTTCAGCATTGAGCACAACTCTCTATCCTTCAACCCCCCTGCACTGCCCAGGATGGACGGAAAAGGAGTCAGAAATTAATGATTGAGGTTGAGCCTGTGAAAGAAAGGAAGAAGGTTGGCTTAATGTTTGGGTTTCGGTTTGTACTACTCAAAATTAATTAACTATGTTATTTATTAACTAAATTAATTAAAGGAATTTTTCCCAAATTGAGTCTATTTTGCCTCTGACTGTGATTGGTAACAAGTGTCCCTGTCTTTATCTAGACCCATTATGTTCTCATCCTCTTTTTTCTTACAACCTTCTGAAAATGAGACAGTGAAGGAGGAGACAGGTGGGCATTTGGCTGCCAGCCAATGCCAACTCACCACAAACAAAACTTAATTGCCTCCTCATCACCAAATGCTTTCCAAATTTATCAGCCTTCTTCCCCCAATACTGCTGTTTGTGCAAAAAGCTAAGAGAGCTAGTTTATATAAAATGATGAGCAAAACAATGACTCTCTAGGGAAATGAAAAATTAAATAAAATAAAATGGAGTAATTGAAATAATTACCTAATAAAATTTAATGTATCAATTAGAATAAAATTAGGCAACAGGATTAAGAGTTGTGAGCCAGCATTTCTCTCCTCAAACTAAAGTCTGAAATCTCCCGCAAATGAGATACAGCTACATGCTGAGAAAAAAGAGAAGAACACTGAGCTAGGATCACTATCTTCTTTTGAGAAATGAGAGAAAGGTGTCACAGTGGGCTACCATTAATTGTCTCCCTCTTAAAACAGTAAGCCAGCAAATAGAAGATCAGAGGTGAATGCTCAACTGAGCCTAAGGGAGTCAAATTTATATTTTCTGCCTTCTCAAGACCCACTTCACACACTTGTTAAGTATGGATAAATGGGTGAAATTTTCAGGCACTCTGGGCTGCAGTGCAGAGAGAGTGCAATAATCAGCCCGTTAAGTCTTGCTGGTGATCATGAGTTCTGCTTCCTCCTTCTGTCACTGAAGCAAACAAAGGCATAATCCAAAGCACAGAGAATTCCCTAATCACTACAATAATGCCCCCCTTGTGCTCTCTCTCTTTTGATCAAAGACTCTTACATATTCAGTTGTATACTAGCCCTGTTTACGGGAAGGCAGCCCGATTCAGTCTGGGAAAACAGCTTTCACTCAGCACTTCCTCTGCTCTGGTAGGTAAGTAAGAAAAGTTAAAACTCCTTCAGGCTGAGAAAGGAATTTATCCTGGTCACACACTCTTCCAGTATGCGTTCTAGCCAATTAGGCTGTAATACAAAAGATGTGTAGCTGGAGCATCACACCACTCTCACTACCTCGCAGCTTTGGAAAGGATCTGTTTCTTGTGAAAGATTTTCTGTAAGCAAACACTAATTGAAATCTATTTGATCTGATTAAACTCCTGAAAACTGGAAGAATGACTGCCTACTTTCTGAACCTTTATTAGAGTCATGGGCCTTGGTGCTAGCAGAACCAGCTTGGGGAGAGCAAAGTTCAAAACCAACTCTAAGTTCCCAAAACTGCCACATTGATGGGGAGCCACCTATAGGGAAAGATGCTTAAACTCCTAGCTCTAATGGGCTTTACTTTTGAAAAAGAATTGATCATTATGATTTCTGTTTCTCCAGCACAGCTGTTCAGTTTCAAGCTGAAAAAATATAGCTTCATCTCCTTGACTGGTTTATCAACAAACTTACTTGCATTTTTATCCAAGCATAGTGATTATTTATCAGTTTTCTTCTCTGTCATGTACTAACCTTTCTGCCAGGCAGTTTGACTTCCAAAGTTCTTTAAAAAATGCGTAGTTTTCATTTTGAAATTAAATTACACCATGAGAGCATTCAGGATAAGCAGTATGCACACCTGCATACAAAAAAATCTCAGGATTAAATGAACGGCATTTTTATGCGAAGGAAAGAGCAAACAATGAAAACTTGGAATGTCCGAATAATGAACCAGATACTTCAATGGTAAGCCTGGCCCTAACCTTTCCTTTAACATCTATAAGTTGCTCCTAAAGCCAGCATTAGCAGTACATTAAAACATTCCTCTCCAGAGAGGAGTCCCTCTCCAGTCCCTGACAGGGACTTTTAAATTATTGTCTCAAAACTGTGGAGGAGGTGCATTCCTTTAGTATTACTAGCAGGTTTTGTCTTCCACAGCTGCATTCTCTGCCCTTGCCCACATAAAACATCAGGATAACAGGACGTGCATCCCTCTCTTCCACTCCCTGATATCCCTTGAACTCAATGGCATAAGCAAAGAATGTGCTACATATACTCCAAGATCTCTCCCCCGATGCCACACAGGATGTTTGGGGATCTGACTTCAACCATACTCATACAGCAGAAGACAGTCCAGGTCAGTGCATCTAATATGCTTACTTTCAAAGCAACCTCATGCTATCACTTCAGTCTGTGGCAAAATGGAGAGCCCTTCACTTAGCTCAGCGAGAAAATCCCAGATTTCTACCAATTTTACCATCTAAATCAAATAAAGTTTTAACAAAAGTGTTCTAAATATTTAGATCTATCAGAATTCTAAAACACACCTGGCACAGTCCCACTGCTCCATAAGCATTTCCTTCAACTATGTTCATCTGGAAATCCCACTTATTCGTGTCCATACTCATCATCATACTCAGTACTGAGTTCCTGATATTTTTTCCACCTATATTTTGAGAGGAAGTTACAGCCTAGTCAAAGTTTGCTGAGGCTCTGTTGTGTACGTATTTGTCATGATTTTACTTGGAGTTACTGCTCTCTACATAAGTAGTTAGTTTAAATTATCCAGTGGGTTCTCATGTGTCAATGGTCTGGCAAACTAAGGCCAAGTTGCTTGTGAACTGAACTGCCAATTAATTAATGATCAGAGCTGAGATGAATCATGATGTTTCTAGTTTTGCCTCACTTCTGTTCAGGCTACCTTTGTTTTGTCTCAGTTTTGGTCATCTCTTTATGCAATAGCAGTCTCCCAAGCATCAGCTCAGAAATATGGATATCAAAGATAGCAAGAATACTTGGAAAGCCTGGGTACTGTGAAACACTGAGAAAAATGTGGCACAGGAACTACAGTGGCTGCACACGAGGTCAGTTTGAGTTCATCGCTTTGCCAGTCTGAGCTTGGCATTGATCCTCTTAGACCTGGACTCTCCCCACAAGCCACAGTGTTGCCTCCGGCTCAGGCTGCTTAGATTCTGTGCATTCTAGCAAGACCCATTAGTCTACACATGGCATTGGATGAGGCCTTTGTCTAACAGGCAAACAAGATGGCCCAGCAGGAAGAGAGAAGGTCTCTCTTTTATGCTATAAGGCAAGCAATTATGGTAACTGAACAGTTAACCTGGACAGTAACTCACTACAATTTTGGTAGCTTCTGACAGCAAAAGAGAAATATCTTGCCTTTTTGCTTTTATTTTTTTCCCCTGTGCTTCCTCTTTTTAATAAATAATTCACTGCTTGGACAGTGTTCAAGAAAAATTAGTCTTTAATTAGAATTTAACAAACTACATTCCTTATGCTGGCTGGCTGAACTTCCCTCAACAGTCTCATTATCCTTCCTTGATGGAGTAAACACCACAGCTAAAATTTTCAGGAGTAATTTAGTATTTTTGCCTTTACTACTAAGGACACCTTCCCATTCATTTCCTAGCTTGGAATCAATGCCCACACTATGAAGACAATGCAACTTTCCTGTAATAAGGTTAGTTGCGCCTGTGATGAATTACTTTTGGATCTTAATGATTCTCAGCATGGGGTTTCTTTTCCTCTTGCTTCACTGCTTGGAACATTTGAGTTATTTTTTTCCCTTTCAACTGATGTCAAATATCAATGGTTTGGATCTCAATGAAAGCACTTAATTGTTGAGCTGATTTTGTTTCTTGCTAAAGTGGGACAAGCTACCTTTGACCCACATATTTTTTTCCTTTTCCTTTTCCTTTTTCGACATAATATTTTCATTCCATTCATTTAGCCAGGGGTTTTTCCTACTAGGAGTTCGTTTCTCTTTTTTATCACATGCTTTTTTCAGTCATTCCAAATATAATGACTTTAATCTACTATCTGGCATGTCTCAATCCTCTCTTCAAATCACTTCAAAAAGAATTCCAAGTAGAATATTCAATTAGAATGGCATGAATGAAAAATAAAAATGAAATTTTAATGATCTACATATAGCTCATGGTACCTCAGCTAGGTTATCTTCAGTTCTGCTTTCATGAGCCCAACTATATTCAATCATTTGAACCATAAGCTGTTCTTGCTGTCCTATCTTCATTAGTAAAAGAACTTTGAAAACAACCCAAACCAACCAAATT
>VXBA01001887.1:302868-372901 GCA_013399895.1 Serilophus lunatus | reverse complement strand
AAAAAAAAAAAAAAGAAAGAAACAAGAGGAGGGAAAATAAAAGTGAGATATCTGATCATTGATCTAGAAGGAGCTGTCTTACAGAAGCAGCACATCCAGACACAAGAAATGACAGTGACATGGGGAAGGGGATTTCACATTGATTAGTGTTTATGAGATGAATGAGAGTTAATTCCTCACTTTTTACCATACTGGCTATTTCATATCAGCACAAATTAGTTGCTCAGTAGTCTCTGTCCTAGCACATGAGTCACTGATAGATTCTGACTGTGCTTAAGAAGACAGAAGGCAGAAACACAGGTCACCAAAATTAAAACGGACTCCATCTCAGAAATTAGTTCCATTTTGTAACCAGGAACCTCAGAAAACATAGCACACAGACACCCTGACTGACTTAACACACAGATTGTTGGCTTTCATCTTGAAAGGGGGTTATGATTATCTACCAGATTATAGTCTGGCAAGAAACTGGAATGCAGAGCTGTACACCTCTAGCTTCTAGCAACAGTTTGCAATGGGATCACTCAGAAGAATGAAAGCACACAGAACTGTAAGAGAAAACTTTCTTCTATAACTAACTACATATTTTGCAAAGATCCCCTATCATTAGCAGCCATAAGTATGGCTACTCAAAGGAAAAAAAAAAAGGTTCAGTGAAAACAAGAAAAAAATCTCAATGTGTTGGTCTTTAGAAGATAGACCAAAGCACAAAAATTAAACATGGGGTAAGGGAAAATTCATTATATGCCAGAGATAGGCAAGTCATCAAGTCTGTGCTAGACTTCTTGGGTTTCATGAACAAGGCAGAAAAAAAATCTTAGCTAAAATAAAGTACCACCAGGGCCTTCCGCCAATTACAACAAACAGTGAAGGCAACAGTGGGAAAATCACTCTTCAACAACAGGATACATGTAAAATGTCCAGGTCAAGACACTGAAAAATCTGTATGCCATCAGGAAAACCACAGGAAATAAAACAATCTACCTTGCTCGAAGACTTTAAAATATCAGCCTTTACAGAAGCTGAAGGACAACAATTATCATTAAGGACACAAGAAATTGCCCAATACTGGCTTTCCTACAGTACAAGGAAATTAGCTAGCATACCCTGCTTCTGTATTTTACTCATACTCTTTATTAAAATGTTATTTGATGCATTGCAAAGATAAGGGTTAAAAGTTACAACCTGGGTACATATCCCGATTCCAAAAAAGCCAACATGTTGCCAGAAGGGCTGTGGGACCACAGTGGGGAGCACTGAAGGTATAGTAGATAGTGAGAAAGTACAAGTGTATGCCATATGCATTACTGGTGCAACTCTGGATTATGTAGGTTCACTTGAGCTCCCAAAGAGTTTACATCAAGGAGATGAAACTCAGCATTGCAGGAGGAATTAAACAATTAGGCTACAATAAGCAAGGACTTCCTAGAAATCTTTGATTTTAGCACCACATTGGCAGGACATATTATATGTTTATGGCAGAAGTTCATAAGCTTGAAGTGATGAAAGAAAGACGTACCTGCAACAAAAAGAACTCCAGAACATCATTCTGCTGATGTGATAGTGATGTGGTGGACTTTATCAGAAAAAAAAAAAAGACAAGCAAAAAACCCCCCAAGACAAAAACAAGCACAAAAGAAAACCAACACAGAAAACAACCAACCAACCAAAACCAACAAAACAAAAATCCTCACCAAGTCAAAAATGAACAAAAAAAATAATTTTATTTAAATGCTGTACAATTTTTCCAGAGGTTTGTGTACACAGACATAAGACAGCTACACCATTAAATTGAGAGAGGAAATAAGAAAGAATTTGAAGGCCTCTGGCACTCATAAAAGAAGTTATTTGGGATCATGGATATTTCTACCAGAATATTACTCATGTTGTAGACAATACTGTAATTTCTACTATCAGGTTCAACACCAGTCACTGACCGGGACAATTTATCAGCAGCTTCAGAGTGCAGCATGTATTTGTCAGCATTTGCTATACATATTTTTCTCATTCGGGGTTGTTAACCCAGAAAGAGTTATTTAGAAGAGGAGGGCAAAAATAGTTCTGAAGAGCTCCTGCTGGATATGGGATATAGTTTTGGCTGAGAGAGAGGAAGAAGTATTGTTTGAGCTTAGTTTGAGCTTAGAATGGCTCTAGGTCTGCCCCCCAGCAAGGTTTTGTATTGTCCATGTTAGTGACACTGTGAAATCAGTCATGCCTTCAGAGATAAGCCTTTATCGTGCTGAGATCTAGGATACTTCTATTTCAACTAAAATGTATAATTTGAAAGATACGTTTGATTTTTCTGGTTGTAAATTCTGTTCTTGACATCTTTTTTCCATTTTGCTGCTGACCAAGGAAGCCAGACTGAGTGGCAAGGTATCTCTGATTTCTCTACTGCTTGCATTCAGAGGGGAGAGGTTATATTGTAAGGATAAAAACGTGCTGACACATATGAAGCCAGCTATGCTGGAATTAAATTAGAATTCGTGCTCATCCTCTCTGGAATAACCTGACGGCTTCTCTTCTCCTTCATTAGCAGAAAGAGGCTGAGAAGGGAATCTAAGTATGCAAGGATATAATTTAAAAAGCAAATTTGAAGAGGAAGGAATGTGATAACCACAAGTAACCATTACAAAAGGTGATGACACGAAAAATGCCAGTATACAGTCATTTTTCTTTCATACATTCCCCTTAAGGTAAACAATATAAAAATTAGATGTTCAAAGAATTTACAGTTTGCCTCTTAAAGTAGTCACTCTAAACAAATACCACCCAACAGCAAATATATTCCAGCATTAACTTTCAATTTTTACTCTCTTTACACCCAAGGAAAAGATGGAAAAATAACAGCACACTTCTTCCTATTTAAATCATATACTTGAGAAACTGAGACATACAGAAAGGGATGTCTAGGGAACACAACCACACATCTATGTAATGAGAGCTCGTTCATAAGGAAAAGGGTACATTTCTAGATTATATTTTACTGTGATTTTTAGGCCTCCCTGATTCATTTCAGTATATGACAAGTTGTTTGCTAGGAATACAGAAGATTTCTTTCAAATGGAGAAAAATAAGTTTGCACACAGAGCTGAACATAAAATGCTGAAGCACAACACAGAATATAGCCTGCAGAAATTCTTGAGAGTCTATTAAGCAGCCAATCCACTTAGCCTCTTCTCCTTGTTCTCCATAGGGAACTCAGATTTCTGCTGGCAAATATCTCTGAAGACTGAATCTCACAGCTGGAAGCTGTGGGCTTCCTACAGAGGCACTGATTTCGACCCCAAGCTTGCTAAGTGCTGCACAAAAGACCATCAGGTCTCTCGGTAGCATATGGGTCACAAGGGCTTCTTATCTTGGGAAGAGAAGAATAAAATTAAGTTTTAAAATGTGTATTGCCACAAGGCTTTTAAGGAAACAGCTTCTTTAATGTGAAAATCAGAACCAGAAGGACAGCTCTTGTATGTCCTTCTCCTGTTGTATTTGCTCACTGAGAGGGCAGATCTGTATCCTGTGAAAGGAATAGGAAGACCTTTGTAAAGTATTACTGGTATATTCCCATCTGTCATTAATTTTCAACACCAGTGATCTCAGACTAACCAAAGGGATGTGCTACTTCGTAAGGGATAGTTACATACACTCTACAGATATAAGCATAAATCACTGGAAGAATGGCTATTTCCTTCAGAAATGTCATGGATACAGCAAATTGAAATCTCTACTATATGAGCCGAATAGCTCTGTTGCACTCTCTCTCCCTCTCTACACATACATACATATGTGCTATATAAATATACATGCTATATGCTGCATATGTTTTTATATCTCATATATATATATATATATATATATTGATTTGTTGTTCAATAGCTATGGTTGCTTTAGCCTCACACTACTTCTTGGACAACTGACAGGATCATTCTCTGTATTTTACAGGAAAGCTAAACATCTGTCCAAAGTCATGCACAGTCTCTGACAGGGCTGAGAACTGAACTCTGTGCATAAGAATGTCTTTTTCCTGTTGAGGGAAAATTGAGAACATTCATTTTTCTAATTCTCATTGAAGAGTAAGTTTATCATTGATGTAGTTTTGAAAAACTTGAATGACATGAATCACAATAAGATTCAGATCCAGGCGAGGCTCGATCATGTCCTCTCTAAAGTTTTCAGGGTAACAGGAGTCTTAGGCAACCTAGGAGCAGAGTTATCTTTAGTCTGGTGAAGAGAAGACTCAGGGATGACCTTATCACTGTCTATAACTACCTGAAAGGAGGTAGACTTGATATTAGGAAGAAATTCTTCACACAAAGGGTGATCTGCCATTGGAATGGGCTGCCCAGGGAGCTGGTGGAGTCATCAACCCTGGAGGTGTTCAAGAGTAGGCTGGATGAGGCACTTGGTGCCATGATTTAGATGATGAGCTGTTAGATTGTGGGTTGGACTTGATCTCTAAGGTCTCCTCCAACCTTGCTGATACTGTGATACTGTGATCTTCTGTAGCTCCCAACTCTTCCTTTCAGGAAGAACTTCTTGGCTGGCCTATGGTCACACTGTGATAGACTCATTGGTCCTACTGTGAACACACTAAGCAAGTTCAGTTTGTCAAATAATAACAGTGTTGTTGGAAAACAATTCACAAACCATACAGTAGAGCTAAAATACCTGACAAATATACTACAAAAGCTAACAGTTACGTGTATATGTGTGAAGAAACACAAGGGAGTGCACTTCTTGGTATGAAGTGCCAGGGAAGGATAACAAAGCTGACAGAAAAGTAACAAGGCTAGTACCCTCTGTAGTCAAAGGAGAGAGACAGCTTTCTTTACAGTGTCATTTAGAGGTGAAGGCAGATACTGATGAAATGGAAAAATGAAAAAAAAAAGGGTAGCTGCCCCAGGATACCAAGAATATCACAGTAACAATATAGATCTAAAACCATTACAAAATTTCTCAACTCTTTGAAACACAAAACTACAGCCTTGATGTCTCTCAAAGCTTTATTCACATAAAAGACATGAGAAAATTTGCTAGGGGAAGAGACCCTTAGGTAAATGTGAAGACTCAAGAAGGTAGGAGGGTCACATGACTAAGTGATGACTAAGGTATGCTCTGTATCCCCAAAAGATTTCTTTGGCTCTGGATTTCGGAGTGGAGGTACCTAGTCCCCGTGCTGCCCTGTGGTTCATTCTTTGTATTTTCCTCTTTTTTTTTTTTCTCTTTTAAAGTAGCTGCATGTCTTCAGGACAGGCAGAAAATTCATTTCACTTCTGTTTGACACTTACTGTCAACACAGAGTCAGTCCTTTGTGCTTCGGGTTTTCACATAGTTCAGGGAAATGCCTGCATTTGTTTATTTTAGAAAGAGAAGAATTTTTTCCCTATCAGGCATAGTATTTTTTACAGCTTATTTATACAAGATGTTAACGATGGGTGAGATTTAAGCTGACAATGTCTCCTTAAGTTAAGGCTAGTTAGTTCTATAGCCTAATAAATTTCAACGTTCCTATAAATATATGAACTTCTCCTTCATGCCAGGCCTAGCTTGACTTTGACAGTCTTTGAGAGAAGGTCACCAGGTCCCTTTGCAAAGCTGGTACAGGAATGGGGCACTGTCCAAAACCTGGATCACACTTTGAAAGATATCTCACTAATACGATGAAAAGGGGCTGTTTTCCAGCTAGAATCAGTATGAATGTCTCCTTCTATCTTGCCAATATAATGGCAGTAATTCTAGTCAAATATCATTCTATAAATGGAGATAGTTCACCAGGTCAATGGGGAAACAATGTTATAAAAGAAAAAAAAAGTGGCTTGAGAGAAAGTGAAAATATGACTGATCAGGCAGACCAAGTTACTAAGATAAAACTACTGTCTAAATGTGCCTGAAGAACAGGGAATACCATTTTTGTTGCTTTAATGTCAAAAAACTCTCTTAGTTTACTGCCGTCACCACTAGCATTGTCATTATTGCATTCATCTTTCACCCGCAGATCTTTCAAAGAGGAAGAAACTGAGGCAGATAGGTCATGCAAGGCCAACATCAGCAACCTAAACAACCCAAGCACCTTGTCTCCTCCCCACTCTGCTCTCCATCTGCCTGGTAGATTGATTCATGCCTCAGGTACTTAAGAGCAAAGAGGGGCTTGAACTGATTACAGGGTAGATTGTCCTTTTTGGCATCCAGTCACATAGAGCAAAATGTCTGCCATTGTCTTTTACTTCTTGCCAGGTAGATATTGAGATGCTATCCTTGGTTATTTGGGCATAAACTGTCCAGGTGACAGTGCCCTTTGGCTGAGTCCTAATGTTTTTCCATTCAAATCTGTCATTCCAGTCTGAATCTTACGTGCAGCTGCCTACATCATAAGAAATTAATTATTTTAACTTTCCAAAAATAAGTATTCACATCCTTTAAAAACATTGAAGCTATTTGCACTGCCAAGGTCTTTCTCCGTCTCCTTGACATCTCTTCCTGTACTGGGATGTAAAATGCAATTTTCTGCTCCTTAGAAAGAACTGGAAAGAGCTAAAATGCAAAGAGAGGAAGGAGAGCTGTTTCTTGCTGCTTTAAAGCAGTGTCCCCCAAGTGTCTGTAATTGTCCTCGTGTCTATCCTTGCTCTTTTCTTCCAGTCCCCTCTGGCTTTAGCCAAGCTCTGCTGGAAAGCTTCCAGTCATTTACAGGAATGAAAAGTTTAAAAATAAAATAGGAGCTTTGATCAAGAAAGAAGTTCAGATAGGAAGGAAAAACGGGACACAAGCACTGACATCGCAGATGGAAAGCAAGGCAAAAGCAGGTTCATTATGAGCTGATAGACTATGAGTCCTTCAGAGCCAAAACATTCCCTGCAGCTCATTCCTCTTCAAAACGATCTGCATTAACAATGAAAAATTTGTTTTGGTTTCACCTCCAGCTTTCCTCCCTGTGCCAGCATTCTTTGCTTTTTCAGTTGCAAAGAAGTTACCTTGAAGGAGCTGTCAGCCGTACTGATCTCTGTGCTTGTGAGTGCACACGTAGTTGTATACACACATGCACCTACAATCACCAGTTCCTTGATTTTTATTTATTCATAGCCAATTTTCCCTCCATCTCTTCCATTTATTTATGTCTTAGTTTGCAATGGCCCTGGCAGCTACTGTTAATGGAGAGATCTATTCACTATTTTTCTATTATAAAGAAGGCAACAAAACTGACATGAAAAGTACCAGGCTCCTCCCAAATTTTTCATCATACACACAATCCAGCACATTTTGCAAAATCCTTCCCTAAATTCTAAACATCTTAAGCAGCCTCTACATAAGCACCTTGTTTGTATTTGTGAAAAAAGACTGAAAAAACCTGCTCCCTATATGCAGTCTGCATCATTCAGGATCTCCAAAAACATCAGTGTTCAGGATGTGCCCTAAAATGCAGACAGGATGAAGGACAGAGCAGTTCTGCAGAGCGCATTTCCAGCAGTCGAGGTAGTTCTACTGTATTCATGAGGCTGGTGGGTCAGCCGGCTGTTGCTGGCAAGGTGGTGAATGTCTACAGAACAGGTCTGATGGAGAAAGCTTCAGGGAACAGGTAAAAGCACTTCTATCAGTATATATTATTAATAACAAAAGTAGAATCAAGGTTGTTGCAGGTCTAATATTTGCAGTTTCTTAGCTTAAACAAAAAATCTGCAAATGAACTCTGTATGCCTCATCTTGAGCCCTTACATTTTTTTAAAAAAGACAGCACAATGAAGTCACTGCCACATTAAATTAAAAGCACAAGTGAATCATAGGAAGATTATCCTCAAACCCATAAAACTACAGGGCTTATGTGACTAATTCGTTTGTTTATTACACTCTCAGATCATTTTGATTTTGAAAGGAAAAAGTACACATAAACCAAAATGAATGCCTGCCCTTGAGAGTCCAAGTCTTGAGATACTGGAAGGATGCCCTTTCTTCAAATTCAAATACATGTTTTAACCTGTGATTAATTTTTTTGCTTGGTTTTGGTTTTTACTTTATCATGAGAAACTTAATTTACAAGAAAAAAACCTTACAGCAAAAATATCAATGAAAGCAACTACAGATGCTGGAAACCCATGTATTTTTGAATAAGATCACATTTCCATTTTGATAGTTGCCTTTATACCCAAAAATGAATTCTTTTTATGATATATGTAATTTAAATCAATAAAAATTGCATATGCCTGCTCTGTACTATGTGTTTTGGAAAAAATGTTAAATATTGTAGAAGTATAATCTACTCACATAGTTCAATATTTACTATTTTAAAATTACTGCATGTATACATATGGATGAAGGGACCTGTTATGTGCACAGAACTCAGTTTTAAAATCAGAAATGAATACTAAATCATTTACTTCAATCTGCTGTACAATAAAAGCCTGTCAATCCTACTTCAATTCAACAATTTCTATTTTGCTGTGGTACATCTTACAACAAAACACCACATTCTTTCTTGAAAACTTCAAAGGCTTTCCAGTTTACCCCAACAATTAACCACTCTCCTTATTAAAAACACATGCATTGTTCCCCAAACTCACCTGCTTCTCTTTCACACTTTGGCTTTAACTTCCAGACCTTGCTTCTTGTTATGTTTCTCTTTGCAAGGGCTTTTTAAGAACCCAGCATTTTCTTCTCATAAAAGTACTTGTGGAGTTCGTTCCTCTAGTCACCTCTCTGTGCAATAAAGCTAAACAAATAGAGTTCTATAAGTCCTTTACTGGAAGATGAATCTTACAGTTTTCCAGTCATGCTTTGCAACCCTATCTCCACTTTTTCAGTGTCATTCTCAAAGTACATACAGGAAAGCCAAGCATGCCATAACAATTATATGAGTACAAAGCGATTATAATCCTCCATGTGTCAATAAACTCCCACCTATTTTAAAATTAAAAAAACCAAGGCAGTGGAAAGGATTGGCAAGTACTAGAATCATGATAGAAGTACAAAAATAACCTGCACATAGATCTCATTCGCATGCCTTACAGTTCCCAGGTAGTCTGGTACAGAGATTCTTTCCAGTGTGAAGTTTAACACGGGTAAGTGCTGGATTCTGATCATGGGATAGGGCAACCCTGGTCGTGTGCGTAGTCTAAGGAATGAGAAACTGGAGAAGAGCACCGCAGAATGGAACTTGGGGATCCTGGTCAATGGCAAGCTGAACATGGGTTCATTTGTGTGTCCTCTCAGCCAAGACGACCAACCATGTCCTGGGAGGCAACAGGCAAAGCATCAGCAGCCGGTCGAGGGAGGTGATTGTCCCACTCTGCTCTGCCCTGGTGCGGTCTCACCTTGAGAACTCTGTGCAGTTCTGGGCGCCACAATATAAAAAAGACATTAAGCTATAAGAGAGCATCCAAAGGAGCATCACGAGAACAGTGAAAGGTTTGTAGGGGAAGCCACAGGAGAAGTGGCTAAGGTCAATTTGTCTGTTCAGCCTGGAGAAGAGGAGACTGAGGGGAGACCTTATTGAAGTGTTCGGTACCCTCACAAGGGGAAGCGGAGGGGCAGGTACAGATCTCTTCACTCCTCTGACAGGACTTGAAGAATCAGCATAAATCTTAGTCAGGGGAGGCTTAGATTGGATATCAGGAAAAGGTTTTCACAGAGGGTGGTTGGGCATTGGAATAGGCTCCCTGGGGAAGTGGTCATAGCACAACACCTGACAAAGTTCAAGAAGCATTTGAACAATGCTGTCAGGCATATGGTGTGACTTTTGGAGCTGGTCCTGTGCAGGGCTGAGTTGGGCATGATGGTCCCTGTGGGTCACTTCCATCTCAGGATATTTAATGATTTGAAGGGCTGTATTATAGACAGTGGTAGAGAAATCATGGAACTAGAGAGTGAGGGACTTTCCCGTTTCCTTGCTAAGTTGCCCAACAGAAAAGTAAGAGACTAAGAACATTGGGCTGGAGTTCAGAAGCAGTTAAGGCATGTGGTTAATAATGGCAGCTCATTCCAGCCTCCAGCACATGCCAGCCCCCAGCCTTTTGCCTTTTGTGCACTGCTGGGGAGATCCTTAGCACCTTCATGCTGCCCAAAGCAGCATGAGACACACAAACCTGCCCCTTTCATCTTTATGCCTAAACCCCACCAGATGCAGTTATCTGTATCTAATCAAAATGCAACGCAACGTCTAAATGCAAAGAGAATATGCCACTTTCAAGGATATTTAAATGGCATTCATTCAAATTTCACTCTTATCTAGATTTACACACAGTACAGAGGATATTTTCCTAATTAAGGAAATGAAAATAAATCTGAATTCCTTAAAATTCAAATATCAGACGTATATCAAGTAGAAGGATGAAATTGTGAATGACAAAACTCCAGCCTAACTAATTATCCATTAGAGATAAAAGTGCAGTAGTCATAAAACACCTCACAGACTTGTTATATTCAACTTGGTTGTGTCCAGTTAAGGTTAAGGTTACAGGGAAACTGCACACGTATAGACAGTTGCATGCAATGCTGTTTACTGCCTGCATGTGACCATCCAAGGCCTGGTCACATGCACATACTGTTTCTGTTCAGATCAGATGGCTTTTACAGGACCCTAGAGAGCTGCTAGAAGTTATTCCCACAACTGAGGGCCAGCACCTGGACAGAATAATAGAGGGTCACAAATGTAGCACTTCAGATTCCTGGAGCAATCACTCTGGATTTTTCATATATCTCCTTCAGCAGAAAATAATGTTGTAAGGTAACAGTGCCCTGTGGAATAGCCTGTACATCTACCCACAGAACTCTTGTTAGACAGTTATTTAACAGAAATGCTCACTCTGAACAGAAAGTAGTTGGCAGCTAAATATATGCATGCCAGTTATAATCTATTAATTCCTCAAGATGAAAAGTCCGAATACCAGAGAAATGTTTGTTTTATTTTTAAAAGGAAACCAACACTTGCCAAAGTTTTCATTCCATAACCAACACTACAAGAATGTACATAATATTCTCACTCTCTTTTTGCTACAGGCACTCACAGCCTGCTTTGGTAGTTGTGGTTCTAGTCCAGAAATTGTTCCTACAGTTTAACAACCATCCAGCTTCATGGAGAACTTATATTCAATTTTCTTTTTGTCTCCCCGGTTGGATTCTTTTACTCATAGATAAGGTAATTGCTGTTCAAAACCTAGAATGAATCTGATCTTCCCTGGATGTCTACTTTACTCTTTTTTTCCCAGCCCACCATATCTGTCTGGCACACAGAGAACATGGTTGAACTCTGCTATTTGGAAACATTTATGAAATGGGATGTAATATTTGTTTTATGGAAGTGGATCTAAAGGGTGAAGAAAAAGACATTTAAAAAATCATTAGCTTCCTCTTCCTTTTAGAAGTAACATGGTCAAAACAAAGAATCTTGAAAGATCACTATTTACAACCCATTGATGGGACTGGTGCTCCAGGACAATGACATACACCTTTGTAAGGCAGGGCAAGCCACAGCAAATCAACCTACTGACAAAGGATTTGTAGGAAATATATTTTTACAGGGTTTCAGGGGAGAAAATAAAGCACAAAGAAGAATCTGCCAACACAACATGCTGTTAAGGCTCTGGGAAGCAAGAGAGGCCCTGTTAAAATGAGAATGTCATTACAATGATGCCATGCTGGAGTGCCTCACTTTCAGGCAAAAGATACACATTCAAGAGCTCACACTAGATGTTCTGCCCTCATCAGTACTTGTTTACAGGGTTCAGGAGTCAGAATGGTTAATGGAAGAAAATATTATTTTTCAGAATGTTTGAAATTATTTCCCCAAATAACTGCTTCCTGGGAAGAAGGGATGTGTTACTGCCCAGTGTACACTACAGACCTGTATAAAGACCTCTGCACAGCTCATGGCACCCACACAACTGAGGGTTTGTATCTCCCTCTGCAATGGTGTCTCACTGGTTTTCCTACTCGGACAAGTGACACGCTGCCCAGCAGCACTCCAGGCATGCTGGAGGCTGAAATGAAGCTCCAATATTACTACTTTTGCCACATTGCCTTCAGGACAAATACACCAAGCCTACAGATCTGCATATCCTGCGAGACTGTGTACGAGCACTGTTCTAGCCACCACGCCACACCCTTCCAGAAAGTGAAGGTACTGTTTATGAGAGGGTGTTGGAAAATATGCTGGCTACCAGAATCCCTAACCTTAGAGCCCAAGTCTAGTGATACATGCTCTACAGGCACCCCCACAAAAGAGAGAAACTCTGACCTGTTACCAGAGTTATGTTAGCTCAAGTGATAGAATCCTAGGACAACTAGACTATGGAAATTATATGTTCTCCTAAACTGAAGGCTGTGACTTTGCAAGTTGATCCATGTTTGAATAAGGATATCATAAGAAATCTTTCCTCTTCCATTCTGTGTTCAACTCTACAATTTCAGCATTCTCTGAAAAGTTACTGGCAGTGTCTCAAGAGCATAGCTAATCACCTCAGAGCCAACTGTGTGTGCTTCACCTGCTGGTAAGGTTTAAATACTATTTCCATTTAGGTCAGATAACGGCATGTGGATGCAATATATTTTCTCTGTCTTCAGACTGTCTCATCTATTCACTTTGCAAGGCACATTGAGCAGAAGAGACCAGACTTACATGGATCATCGAGATTAAACTAATTACTGTTAATAAGAAAATTCCTTAAACCTCCCCCCACCAAAAAGCCTGCTTGCACATTTATGTATGACTGTCACCTATTCTAGTTAATCTTCTTCCAGAATGCTATCAAG
Organism: Serilophus lunatus; assembly: GCA_013399895.1. Lineage (NCBI taxonomy): Eukaryota > Metazoa > Chordata > Aves > Passeriformes > Eurylaimidae > Serilophus > Serilophus lunatus. The sequence continues at coordinate 360,169 of VXBA01001887.1, read as the reverse complement.
AGGACATCTCTTACTAGCACTACATCCACACTGTTAAATAAAAAGGTACAAGTGGTGTGTGAGAGAATTTTCATTGGTGCAAGAATGGTATCATCTTCTGATTTTTGTATTGTTTCACACACACAGCTGGCAGCCAAATTACTCGAGGAGTATGATTCTGGGGCTTGCAGTTAAACAAAGAGCTTCTCAAGAGTTCTGGAGTAATCCTCAAACAGCTTCAGAGGAGTACTGATGAGATCTGATCAGCCAGAGCAAAAAAGAGAGGCTGTAAGAGGATATAACAGCCAGAAAATATATCATCTAGTAAAGATATATTGCAGGTTCACCTTCCCTGTAAAACCATTGCAGACAGTTTTCTAAAAAACACAAAACCATCTGACCCATGTGAAGTGCTGTTACTTCCATAAGACCATAGAAAGACAGGTCATAGTATTGCAAATATATTCACCTTTCTTTCCAGAAAGTTAGATGTAACAGAAAAAACCACAAACAAACAAAAAAATGCAAAAAAAACCCCAAACCAACAAACCAAAAACAAACCCCAACCCACCCAAACAAACCAAGCCAACCCTGTAGTTTGAAAAGAAAATTTCTAAGAATTACCACACTTTAACTTCATTTATTCCTATAGTCCCTAACCATACGTGAGACTATCGGCCATCCCACCGCTAATCTTCATTCAACATGAAATACTACAAAGCCTCCAGGCATATATGGTGGTTGTTTTTTATTTGGTTTTTAATCTATCATTTAAGCTGCAAGGTGGCTGTAAAAACGAAGAAGTTATATTTTGACTTGCAAGTGTAAATTTTTTAAATACATCACAGTACTTCCAGTACATTCATAACTGCTCTCAGGTAGACATCATTTAGAGATGAAGTTTATTCTCTCATTTCCCTTCAAACAAAAGTAACTATGTGGGACAAATTAGTGTATCTCCATGGATGACTAGTGAGTAGTTCACTAACAGTTGTTGTAGTTGCACTGAAAAAGCTTAGAATTACATTTACACATTATAATTGAGAAAGTAAACAATATTGATTTTAGTTCAGTATCTGCTTTCCATCAAAGGCCAGAAAGAAGCAAGACTTGAAACATTCTCACCAAATCAATTTGATGTAATTACCCGCCAAACACGACTTTGCCATCAGGATCGTGCCATGACAGTGGGAAAATAAGACTGTCAACTCAAGGCATGTTATAGAAAAGGGCGGTCATGCAATATAGATATTTCCTCAGCTAGTTACAGCACTCATGCATGCAATTTAATAGCCACATTGTTATCTCATCAACCACCCAATCCTCCCCAGAAGAGTGTCAGAAACAACTCTTAAAATAGTACAAAAATATCTGCAGGAAGCATTTTTGAAAATCAATGCCTTACCTGTCAAATTTACCAACCCTCAGAAATAAATATTTTTCCACATCTATTTAAATATATATAATAAGAAAATAATGTGTGTTCCTCATTCTGACCTTGGAAGGAAGCCAGTAGTGTCACAGAGAATTATTTTTATGGCAATTAAGCCTTACATAAATGTGTGTGAGTAACTTTATTGTGGAACAAGCTTTTTCTTTTTTTCAGGGGAAAAACCTCAGAATATTTAGGCCAAACTTCTCAGAGCAAATCGAAACAAAATCTTCCCCAAGCATGATAAAATTTTTGTCTGAATAACAAAATAGCACCCTGACCTAAATCAAGTATGAGGAAATGAATAAACAGCTTTTGAGTTATCCACCCTGTTATGAGATATACAAGAGTGGTGTTTCTGAAGGTGACATTGAGAAGAATTTTTTTTGAGTTTCCAAAAATTTTTTATAGTTATCCTCACAGAAGCTTTATTTGAAAAAATCAGTCAGTCAAACCTCCTCTCATTAGCTCACAGTATAGGAAAAAAGCAGGAAACTAACAGAAACCAAACAAGTAAACTTGAACTTCAGCAAAGTCATAGCAAGGCACACCAGAGTGATTGCAGAGACAGGAGGTAGCTCATGTGTTTATTAGTGACTCACAAAGATCACCAAAATAAATTTTTAATTGACATTAATATTTCCTAGTTGTTAAAAACTGTAAGAAGTTTAAGGGGGAGGAACCACATTATATTAAAAACTGAGCAGCAAAGTGACAAAAAAAATTCCTTTTTTAATAAATTTATAGCAAATAAAGAACTAACGAAGAACAAGCATTGTTCTTACACGTTAACGTACCTGGAGTCACCTGACAATATTCAAGATATGATTGTGATAGCAGTGGTGGGTCAAGAGAAACATTTCAGTGAGAACTGTGGAGAACTTTGCAGCAGTGGATGATCACAAATTCGGCCTGAAAGCAGCTGAGATGCTTAGTTTGGATAAGTGCACAATCAGTGCAGTATCAGAAGCAGTGACATGAGCAATGAAAGGGTTGTCACAAATTCGTTGGAAGGTTTGTCATAGTAAGCTAACCTGCACTAGAAGAGTGAGATAAAGAGTATGAGTGAATGGCAAAGGTGAACGAGTACTGGTTTTAACACTCCAGACTTACTGAATCAGAGCAGGTTCATATCTGGATTGTACACACAGAGAAGGGGCAACGAACATCCTGAGGAAGTCTGTCAGGAGAAAATGAAGCCTCTGACCAAGCATGGTAAGGTCTGAACAGAAGGAATGATGTTTGCAATGGAGTTGCTGACATTTTGTTCAACAGGAAATAAGACTGTGCTTTGAGAAACACATTAGAGTCCTACAAACATTCAGGACAAAAGAAACAAGCAAGAGAAAAGCAAGCCACTATAATCTGGAGTCCCCATCAAGTCAGGTAAGCAATACCGTACACACTTTACAGAGGAAACTGCAGTTAAAAAAAAAAAAAAAAAAAAAAGGCAGACAACTAGAGAAGCCTGCAAAGTTATCATCGAAAGGGACATGTTTGGAGAATCAGTGACAACTCAAGAGGAAAAGTAGAGTCTAAAAAGTCTCAAAAAAGCAACAGCCTTATCTCATGAGCTTGTAATCAAAGAGAAGTAAGAAAAGACTAACTGATCCATAGAAAAGCATATAAGCCATGTACAGACTACAATATGATGATTAATATAAGGACTGTTTTTATACAATGCCTAATTTTATTAATTTCAATATTGTTTGTAAGTTCTCATTATTATTACTTTCAAGAATATTTTCAAAACTTTTTTTTTATTGTTTTCAGATGCTGTTTAAAAAAAAACAAAAAAACACCTGCTGTGACATAACAACCACAAGAAGGGGTAACAATGCCTGCTTTGGGAATGCAAGAAGTGCAATTGCTTGGGCTGTATCTTTCTGTATTGATTTTTTTTAACCTTCTATCTGATACATTCTAATTCTATGACTATCTCTATTTCTGTTAACTCTGTTACAAAGCTTTTGTACATACCAGGTTTTTTTTATTATAAGGTCATAAAATCAATCTGCTTGTGTGCCCTCAAAAAACAGTGTCACAAACCCTAAAGATCCCACCCATCCTAGGCTGCTGTTACCTTTGAAAAGGTATATAAAATGTCATCTCACAACACTCCTTGAGGCATCCAAGTTCTGTGCAAAAATGGAAGACTGAGGCTCTGATCCCTCTATTGCAGGCAAGGACTAAGCCAAACTCATGCCATCTCTCTTTCTCCCTCTCCCATCAACATCTTTTTTATATTCCAAGCAGGATAAAGTATTTGCTAGTGGATCTACAAGACCTTCTTTCCCCTCTTTTTCCCAGCAGTGGCATAGTTGCATTCAGTCCTCTATGATTACTGAAATGCGCTTAAATATTGTATTTGGAATTATAAGACAAAGAGGTACCACAATTGATGAGGAGGTTTGCTTGGGGCTCAAAATTAGTTCAAAAAAACTCAATGAAGCCAAGCATTCCTGATGGTCCTACCTCCTGTAGCCTGCCACAGAGAAAAAATATTCCCCACCACATAAAACGGAGAATTGCAAAAGGCAGGTTCTTTTTAGCCAGGTGCTTTCTACTAATGGTCAGGTTATGGTGTTGACAAAGATGAGACATCTGCTTCCCTAATAAGATTGATATATACCTCTACCCTAGATGCAGCATGTAAACTATTAGTGCTTAACTCATATTTGAAGGTTGACATTTCTTCTTTCTCTCCCACTTCAAAACAAAATCAACTGATTTGAAATATGTGGTCAGTCTTTTCTCCACACTCCTAAAATATTCAGGAACCTGGAAGCTGAGACATTCACCTTATTGAAAATTGCTGTATACAAAATCTGGATTTCACTTTACTGAAAAAACACTGCATTTTACATATATCTTAAAAAAATTAAATACTATATTCTGAAAGATATAAATACCCCATGAACTTTGCCTCTGTTCTTCAATTCTAAGGGTAACTCGAAAATTGTCTAAAATTACAAAATCCACCAATTTGCCAGTTTTCCACCTGTAAATTCTTTATTTGTCTCTTACTCTGTATCTGTTTCCTTCCTTTCACTCTCCAACCTGTTCCATTTCTCTCTCATCTGGCTGATATGCTGAAAATAATCACATATTTTCTGTCCCCTGTCACTGCTGCCACATCACTTTATCCTTTAACTCCACTGTCAAAGTGCTTTTACAGTATGCCGGGCCTTAACTACTCATTCAAGGCTCTCCAGTTACACCAGCAGTGTATCAAAAGTCATCTTTCAAAAGTGCTCTTATACTCCACTGCATTCATACTTTACTTACGCCTTTCAGTCACAATTCCCTGGGTTCTTCCCTGCTGGGCCCTTGGGTAGTGCTCCTATCAAGCCCCAGTTTCCTCAGATGTTACATACTCAGACTCTTTTACATCATCTTGATCTGAACAGGAGCCCTCACAGCACCTGGCGTATCAATAAGTTTGAAATGCAAAGCAAAGGGGATGGGTGTGAAATTGAACAGAAGAGCCCACATGCAGTCAACTGAGTAACAGCAAGTGAGTACTGAAAAGGGGTGAACTAAAGGAGTGCTTCCGTAGAAAAGATGGAGTTGAGCTCCATGTCACTGCTTTCAGTGACAGTGTCCTCACCCTCCTCAAATCCATCATGACCTTGTTCCAGCTGCACAGACTGCAGAGGTCTCAGGGGCAGTGCTCATCTGGCATCTGAAAAATGTCAAGCAGATATGGAATACAATAGAACATGAGAGGGGACAGAAAAAGGATGTATTTTTATTTAACCCTAACTTAAATATTTTAAGACTTAACTAGCACACAAGTCCAAATAAACATGCATGATAATGTGAGAAGTCACTCTTCTTCAAAAGAAAGTCACTCTCCACTTGCTAATACCTCTGCTCCACATTTTAAACATGCTTGTTATCCCGGAATCCAAGGGTAAATGCAGCATGCAAAGAGCCTGATCCTGGTGGTTGAAGTGGCAGAAGCTGGGCTGTTGAACAAGGCAGTCTAAACTTGAGGAAAGGTCTGTCTACAATGATTCCTAATTTTTGCCACACGCCTTCAGAGCAGTGGCAGACTGGACCTTCGGACTTGATGGTCTGGGAGTGCTGGAAGAACCTGACACAGAGCTCCTGCCATTGGGCATGTTATTCTCTTGCAAACACACACTCTGACTCCATGCTCTCACAGCCCCCATTCATAGAGGCAGGACCCTTCTGAAGAACAACCTGAGTTTATGCATGGACTAACATGCCCTGCTTGTTCTCCCAAATGAGCTCACAAAGCTGAATTTGCCCTCACAACTCACCCTTAGACCAACAGTGCTTGCAGACTCCAGGGGAGGAACTCAAGCACTTCAGATGCTGCAGCACAAAATATCAGAAGCACAACTGGTCACAGAGGTTGTTGTTGGGTTAAATATTCTCTTTTTCCACTTTCACTGTAGTGCAAAATCTCTTCCCCTTGCCTTAAGCTCTTTTATCAATTGTTTCCCTAAGGAAATATTTCTTATTATCCAAATCAATATCCACTGAAGTGGATTTAAGAACTTTAAAGGCCTGGATGCTTGCTATTAACATCAACTTGGATAGCTACTCTGTTAAAGATATGCTCTCAGTGGTCATTCGTTTGCAAGAATCTGTATGCCATGGGGAGTGAATTTATTTTTCATCAGAATATTCTGTACCAGATTCTGAAAGGTGTCACTGGGTTGTCACTGTTTCTGGCAGAGATTGTTTTATTAGAAATGAAAGTATTTGCCAAAAAACATTAGGCTTCTTCCACCTGTCCTATACCATCATCCTGAGACTACTATTTACTTCTGAGAAGTTGCCACAAGCAATCTTCTGCGCTGCCTATTGGATCATCATGAAGCATTCAGAATAGAGAAGAAAGACATAAATGCTTTATATAAGGTAAATATCACACTTCTTCACATTTCAAATGAAGAAATACCTCATAGTTTTGTGAAAATATACAGTTATTTTCTTTGTAAGCTTTTGTTCACCTAGCAAACTAGATTTGTGCCTGCATTTTCTCAAAAACTAAACTAAGTTTCAAAAGAAGTTATAGTGCTGCAGCTCCCAAAGTTAGGATTACTGTTAACTATGCATATTCATGTTAATAATGCCCAGTATGACTCATACCTAATCCTTAAATATCTTTGCCCATATGCATGCTGTTTCAATCCATTCATGCCTCTTTCTTCATTGATGGGAAGATCCAGCTGTAGAGGGCTTGACCTCCCGAAAGGTAAATGATCCTGGCTGCTACTGATTGCTAACAGTTGCAGGTGCTCATTTCCCAGAACTGAGATCTTCAATCTATCAGCTTGTACTGATTCCAAAGAAAATATTATTAAAATCAAATCTTATTTCCTCCCTCACGTATGCCTCCTCCTTCACAATGTATAGGAAATCAAAGCTCTAAGACAATATAAATGCAAATAACCTCACTTCACCTATTTATTCTGGGAAACTGAAGTGGTCTATGGAGCCGAACATATTTAAATTAATGGACTCCTCTCTGAGTTTAATATTTCAAAATTTGTTCTTAAATGGTAGATGAATTATTTACTTCAATCTTTATATAAACTCCTATCTGAGAAGTAGATGTATAGAAGAAACTGAAGTTTTAAAGTTAAGGGATCTGGTAATTCATCCGATATGAAATGTTGCAGGTGTGCATCACGGATGTTGCCACAACATTTTTTCCAACTTGGTTAAAATTTGCAGTATTTCATATCCTTACATTTTATGGTAGGAATTTTGGTAGCTTTTTGGTAGTTTTTTGTTTGTCTGGGGGGGTTAAATTTTTTGATATTATTACTTATGTCACTTAAATCTTTGAAGCTGTTATTGAATGTTTCCTTATTTAAATTTTACTGAATGCTTTAAAATCAAATAGGAAACAGTAACTCCTTTTTATCTAATTAAGGAAAATACAGGAACTTATTTTATACTAAGAGAAAAAATGTCTTTAAATAAGAAAATGCAGTGTATTTATATAGCCTAAACTATACATTGCATTTACATAAAAAAACAATTTCTAGAGAAATTTAAACACTTCATGAAAGACACATCGAACCACCTTGCAAAAAAATCTATTCAACCTGTTCACAAAAGTGTGGCATGAAACGTTTTGGGATAATTTTTTTTCATTTGTTTGCTTGGTTTGGTTTTGGGTTTTTTTACTGCAGTACTGTTTTGCACAATTTTTCAGACTGAAGTGAGTTATGGTTGGCATTTCATCAGGCAGCATGTGCCTCAGTTAGTTCCCCAATAGTAAACTGCGATGCTATGCTCTAAAAATCTCAGTTCTTCATTACACTAATTCAGAGGGATGATTACAAACGACCAGTGGGAGGCACTAGCTGTGTTCACTGAAATGGAAAAATTTGCAGATGTAATTTTCACTTCAGACTTTTCACCTAAAGTTGACTAAATTTTTACTCTCTGCAACTCAGGCACAAATACAAAACAGCTTTGATAATCCTTGGACACTGCGCTCCAGCTGCTTGTGCATTCAACACAGAAATGGCTTTAATCATTATTTTGGATAAACATATTTGACATTTAAAAAATATTTTCATATTTCACTGTAAAGAATGCATAAAAAGGCACCTCATCATATTGTCCTTACATGTCTTGCAGTAGGAAAGGCACGAGGAAACCAAGACAAATTAAAATGTAGTTCAATTGGACTCTTCTTTCTCCTGCACTTCAGAACACCTTCTTGCTGAAGTAAAGGCTGAAGCCCATCTTTTCGGAAAGCATTACTGAGACTTCAAAATTATCGTACACAAAGCATATATATTGGCAGCTCCAAGTCACCTCTCACAGAGCATACCACGTGTTTTCTAAATAACAGCATTTGGCCTTCATAGGGTACATTGTAAACAGTATACACACATGTCAGACTTCTGAAACTTTTCCACTTTTAAAATCTAACTCTTACAAAGAAAATCCAGTGGTTTCTTAACTTTTTGCTTTTATTGCAGTTGCAATAGAAATTAAAATGTCAAGTTATAGCATAAAATATTTATATTCCTGTGCTTTGCTATGCATGCAAAATTTATTTTTCCCCCTATTTTTCCAGAGGTGACACCTTAGGGTTTGAACATGCAACAAAGTCACTATGGTCCTTGAGCATGGGCATGCTGACATACAAGGGAAAAGGCAAGATAAGGCAACTCTGCTAGACACACTCATTTCCCTTGCATTTGCTCTGGACTAAGGGCATACACAGAGACAGGCAGAACTGTTGTAACTCAGTCCCAAGCCTGAATGCTTGGCCTTGACAGTGTGACTATCAGGAACCCTCATGTTAGCTGAAGTGAAAGACTGGGGAAAAAAATAAATATCTCTGTCTCTGTGCCCTCCACCTAAAACCCTGTCATCAAACGGGCTGGGGACTCTACAGCTACGGCATTTCTCTGCAGCTTAAAGTAATTGTTAGAGACAAAAGCAGAAAACTGTAGCCTCTATGTAAAGTGAAGGGCTGCACTACCTACCTGCCCAAGAGCTTCTCCCCTGCTGCTATGCTCAAGCATAGGCCAGAGCTCTGCTTAGGGTTAGGAAAGGCAATGACTGAAGAGCACTGTTGTCTCAAGTGGATCTTTCTTCAAGGATACATATAAACATGCAGTGAATTGTAGCTGCTGTTTGTTTGCCCCTTAAAACAGGGGCTTGAAATTTGGCAGTGATGGATAGGGACCCTCTGGGTTCACAGCCACTGCAAAAGAGACAGGGCCTTAGTCACATGGTGGTCCAGATGATCCAGGAAAGAAAGATTATAAGAGACTAAGAGTAGTGAAGGGGTAAAAATAGACTCCAGTTTATTGCAAATTCATCTACTTTTATAGTCCATGATTTGTTTTAGCCAATGAATAAAAGAAATAATGACCATATGTTATGCAGGTGTTGCTTCTACCAACATCTCACAGCAATGGCAAAATCACGAGTTCTTAATATCTAATGTTTACATTCTGTGGATATTTTGTCATGGTCTAAGCATATTCTATTAATTATTTAATAATGCATAAATATGTTATCTTTTATATTTTCATTTTATAAATCCAACTAAATCACATTCGGACGTGTACAATCATACTCTGACTTATCTGTAGCCTATGGATTCCTCACTTGTCTTCTTTGGCATGTAGCAAAACTCTCCAAAGGTAACCAGGTAGTACGCTACTCAAAATGAAACTTTGCTATACCATTTCAAAAATGCCTACCAAGCAGTTTGTGCCTGCTCTCCTTTGGAGATTTGCCTTTCTTTATGCCAAAGACAAGACAGACTGTATAAAACAGAGCAGTAAAAACTTACAGCAACACCTGAAAATCCAATGAAAATTTGAACAGCTAAGTATCCTTTCTCTGACAGACTTCAGAATGAAACTGGCATCAGTGTCACATTTTCTATGAAAAACTGTACACTTGAGGTAGAAACGCTCAGCTGTCAAGGGAATATTTATGAAAAGTTGTATAAGAGTAGACTGAATAGCTGCCAGCTCCGTTTGTACAGGAAAGACATAGTTTAGATTTTAAAAATACTAAGATAAGAAATAAAAAATTATTCAAATGCATGCCAGCATTTTCTGTTTAATGCTAAAGCTTTTGAATTACCTTTGCTTTCAGATGTTAATTATCCATCAGACAATATGGTCTTCCAAGTTCCTGCTAAGAGAAAGCCAATCAATAATACTTTCCCCAAGAAATAACAGCTTAACTGTACAATATTGTAAGTATGTTGACAGTATTGCATACTAAATTCTGAAATAATCCACTGGAAGTAGCAGTTTCTCCAGTACTGTTGGCTTAAGAGTTAGCCAGTAATTGCACCCAATACTAAGCTGTTCCCAGGATGAAACTATTTGCTGTCTCTGAAGATCAAGAGATTATTATTATTTATCAAGTGTCAATGAGATAAAACTGTAATATATGAAAATACAACATATCTTTCCCAAGGTATTTACAGTACACATTAGAAAGATAATACAATTTATCATACCACAGTGAATAATTGGATAAACTAACTGCAAATCGGGATCTTTTCCCTGGGAGTCACTCTTTGTTTGAATGCTGCAGACAGACCAGTTTTGCTGTGCACTTCTCCTGAACTAAAGAAACTAACTTTATTTTCTAAGGTCACTACTGAGTCCCTGTTTTATGAAAGATTTTGGACTTGAGAAGTATATCAAATACATAGTAGACTTGGAAATTCCTAGCATGGTAAACTACTACAACAAACAGTATATTCTAATCCTTTTTTTTTTTTTTTTAAATTATATATTTCTAAGCTAAGCATAGGATCAACGGCAATGTCTTTATGCAAAAACACATTCATTTACTAAGTTCAAGGCTTTGCTGTTCTAGTATGTTTTTCCTTTCAAGATGATATTGGTCTCCCCAGCAGCACTCTTCTTTTAAGAAGAAAAATATACCACAACTGCAAACTAAGGTAGCCTTTGCTTAACATTATCAGAAAGTGATAATATTGACGGTCAGTAAGGACTGTGCATTTTAAACACAAGCCTGAAGAGAATTCTTATGACAGCACTTGTATCTGCTTCTATTTACTGAAGTCTGTGCCTATTTCTCAAATATACATTTCTATAATCAGTCACATTACACTCTTTCGTATCAACCATTGCACTCACCATGTGCTATACTTACAAATTTGTTTACAAATAGCTCCCTATAACACATATAACGTGCATATTTAATTTCTGTTTTTTTAACAGTCTGTTTAAATACTTATATAAGGTACTGTTCCAGGATGGTCTGAAAAGGAAGGTAGTCTTGAATGAATTTGTAGATTCATAATAGATATTCCTCACTACTGCTCACCACATTCCAGTCTAGCATATTTTAACTCCCTCTTTACTTGACCACGCAGTCTTAGACCAGGTCAGAATTATCAAGACGGAGTAAAGCAAGCATAGAGTCTTGAAACTTCCTTCTTCAGGGTCTGCTTTAGACTGCCATTTAAATATGAAGCTGCATGTAGAGCTTCTCTCCCACGGTCAGTGATCAATATAGCAATATGCAGTAAAGCTGCTTGGAGCTGGCATTCAGTTTACAGGAACAATTCTCTGATGGAGTCATCATAAGAACACACAAAGTACTCTGAATGTCAACAGACCCAGCATAATCCCCTAGGATCCTTCTTATCAGAAAGGACTTTTCAGAGCAGAGTCAATGAGAGATTTGCCTTTCTGCTTCATAAAATATGAAACAGGAAGCCTACTAAAAAACATTTTTCCATATCTTTAGCCTGTTGTTGAAGGTAAGATGAAATTTATATTTTAATCTGGTGTGTCTCACAATGTGCCAGCAGTTTATTTTTCGCTACTGGACTTTGTTATTTGCATATATTGTCTTTTCAATTAGCAATCCTCTTCTCAGAAGCTTAGTAATGGAATTGCGCCCCCCTCGCCCTTCCTACGGGAACATGGCAATTCCCAGCAAACATTTCAGATAACTGATGAGGAATATTCAAGCGATAATTATGGATTCAATGCAAATATTGTTCAATATTCAGCTTGAGAAAAATTAATGTGAAACTTCGTCAGTGACAGACGAAAACAACTCTGAATTTAGTTTTCAGGAAAACTGCATTTTTAATTCGCCATTTTAAGTGAGGAATATTTGTATTTTCATTTTGTGCTATTTTCCTCATTTCCTGTTTTATTTCTGCATTCTGAAACATCAAATTCTTCACAAGATAATTTTTCTAAAGAACTGCAGCTTCTAGAAATAACATGGTCATCAGGACAGCTGTAAACAGCAACACCAGAACCTGTTAAGCATAAAGGTCGAGACTCTATAATGTAAGTTGTCAATGTAACTGTGCAGTCTCAAACTGGTATAAGGTGGCTTACTTCTCCTTGAAAATGGGGTATACTACACAGCCAATGCTATGATGCCTTTGCTTTTTGGAGAAATGTTTATAATTCAAAGAGCAGTGTCTGCATTTCATGAAGTTCTAACCCATTCAGGAACCTACTAAGCAGAGGTTCTGGAAACGGCAAGTTAAATGAACAAGTCCTGCAGATTTCAGAATCCTCTTGTCAGAGGTTTTTTCCTTCCATTCTCCTCCAACACAGACAGCCATACTCTGAGCATTACTAACTGGACATCAATGGCAAAGATGTGTTTTACTTAGATATTCACTGTCAGCTGTGTTGGCGCTGTGAGGGCAACACTCTGGCTTAGGACTAGAAACTTGGGACCTTCTTCTGAAAGTATGATTCTGATGGGCATGGGCAGGGAATAATTATTTTCTTAGCAAGCAGCCAAAATGATAAGGGTTGCATCCAGTCTATTTTTACCCAACTATCAAGTGTTAGAACACCTGCCTGTGAGGGTTCAATACTCTTTTGTGTCTAAGAGATTAAAGCATTACTCTTTCCTCCTCACTGCTTTACTCATTTAGAACTGGGAAGGCAGTTTTCTTCCTTAGCTGAAGCTGTTCTGTTGCACACTGAATATTTAAAAACCTATTAAATTGAAATGAGCAGCACCTCTAGCCTAGGTACAAGAATAAATTCACTTCCTTCACATGAAGTTGCTATCAGAGCAGCAGCAAGGAATTAAGATCCTTTTCAACACAGGCTGCTTTCAGGAAAAAGAGTAAGCTTATCTTGAATTCCCAATTAGTATTTAAGCCACCAGGCTAACTTAAAAGGGGAAAAATATCCCATATAGAATGCTTATATTGTGTGCTTTACAATACAGCAGCAGGCACTTCTCTGTTGTTCCAAGAGCACAAATTCAAACATGCAGAGTAAGTCTACTGAGAGTATGTGTAGCTAACAGAAGCAGAAGAACACCTAGTTGCAGGTTCAGGAGGGCTCAGGTGTATGTCTGTCACTGAGCTGTTCAGCTCTGCCAAACTGATGGGCTTCTAGGCTCATCCAAAGACAGATTTTGGGGAACACAATAATAAAAGCAGTAATCCTACAAACTTTATTTTCCTTGAGGATTAAAACTAACTCAATAGTTCATCATAGCACTTATGATATTTGGAATAAAAATCCGAATTCCCTTTCCAGACTTGACCTTTAGCCTGTGCCCCCATTTTGTGTTTCTGTGTAGATGTACAGCAATACAGAAATAACAGCTACCCTTGCTGTTTTTCAGTAAATGACACCCAAAAGGAAAAGGTTGTTTGAAAAAAAAAAAAAAAAAGAGGAATGAAACCCAAAAGATAATTAACACTCCCGGTGATCAGAATGAGAGCACAAACTTCAAGTATGTGACAGAGCCTGAGGAACCCCTGACACAGCAACACTGCAAGAACCATCAGCAGATCCATTATTGGTTTTTAGCCTTTTGTGGGGGAAAAGGCAGTTGTAAATCCAATCTGCCGTGGGCAAAAAAGGAGACTCAATAGTTTACAACTGGCGTGAGCAAGCCCACAGAAGTTACAAGGTTGTTTGTGAGTCAAAAGACGGCACCAGACCAGGTCTAGGAGGAGGGTGCCCACTTCCTGCAGGCTACTCCTGCTTCACAGAGCAGAATGCCAGCAGAAAACAGGCAGCCATAAGCCCTCACCCCACATGAAGCCTCAGTCCTGCAGGATTTCCCTTTCTTTGGACCTCACTTGAGGCATGGCCTCATCCACTTACACCTAAGGGGCTCCTCTCCACCTTATGTAACATCTACCTTATCACTCAGCTTCATCTTTACACAAACCCACAGTGTCTGCTGGTGAGGCAACTGCCCAAAGTCTGATTCAGATAAAACAGCTTTGGTGGTAGCAGGGACTCAGAGAGTCTTTTAGTGGTGGGTTTTGGTGAGGGTTTTTCTGGTTGGTTGGGTTTTCTTGGGGTTTTTTTTGGTTGGTTTGGTTTGGTTTTTTTAATTATGAGGAGAAAAACAGTTTTAAAGATAAAAATTAATCATAAGGGAACAGTACATGAAAAGGGTCTGTCTCGTTACAAAAATAGTGCCAATGTCATAGTATCACTTAACTGTGATAAAGAGGCTGCAGCCAGCAACAGTTTACCCAGTTCATCTTCTGAACTGAATTTCATAAGGATTAAAAAACAAAGCTAACAAAAAACCCAGTCAGTGCCAGTGGGACTTTCCCATACTTTTACCAACTCAGCAAAGCTACAAGGACATTCCTCTGTACCCTAGAGCACTATGGATTAGATGGCTTCTTCACTAAAGATCTATTAATACTTGGAGGATAGACAGTAACTACATGTCATTCCAGAAAATGTACTGACTTTGGAAGAAAATGAAGCAGCGTCTAAGCAAGTGAGAAAATTTGACAGCATTTTCAAGCACCTCAACCAGCAAATGTTACTGTTAAAAGAGATCAAAGCCAGGCATTGTTGTTTTGAAAAAAAGACAGAAAAAGCAGAATGTTTTTTCATTTGACATCACAGGTATTTATCTGGAGAACATAAAAGTCAACAAGCTAACATCAAAGTAAAACCATGCAGAGCTGAAAAATTTATCTCGCTTCAGCATGACTCATGAACCCATTTCCAATCCTATATCCCCAGTAAAAATGCCCTTGTGTAGCTGTCATTTTTTTGCTGTACTAAAAAGATACAGTGAAGGACAGAGATCAGTAGCATCCAACAAACTATCTTGAAATTTCAGATGCTGATCTCGCATCTGGCAAGACAGCAGGCCTTGCTTATCTTTTGGGACAACTATGGTTGCTTTAAATACAAGAGAGATTTTAGCTGAAGGAAATGTTTCTTATTCCAAGCTTTCACAGCATTTCATGATAAAGTGATTCTTCTAGACCTTATTTTCCAGCCTAGAAACAAACACCATAGGATTTTTTCATTCAGCATCTCAGTTGTCCTACCCAGTGGAACAAGCGATTTTAAGTCCTCAAGAATGGTTAATACTTTCATCAGTGGGATTTTTCCATTGGTTAATTAGTGTTAAAAAACGTGCATTAACTCTAGTCCAAATTTGCCTGGAATCAACTTCCAGCTATCTGATACTGACATTTTTTTCTACTTACAAGGAGATCGCTTTGATTTTTTAATTTGCCTTTCCTTAAAGTTTGATCAATCAAATGTTGATAACCTCTTTCTGGCTATACTCCAAACATGAAGTTTCTTTAATCTCACATTAGAAGGAAAATTTATTGGGACTGAACTACTCTTTTCTCATTTCAGAAGTGTTTTTACCACCCAACATCCTTTTCAATGCAAGAGCCTCAGGACTAGGCTGATTATTTTCTCATTGTTTTTAATTCCCACAGGTGCACTCTTTGCTAGGTTAAGAACTGGCTGGATGACAGTCTAACCACAAGTACCTACTAACTATATTTCATAAACCAAATAAATCACTTATCATATGTCAGCTACAGACTACTGAGAAGCACAAGTAAATGCTTGACATTCCCAGTGTGTAAGCTTCTGAATTCCTGTCACTTACTCAGTTCTTGAAAGTCTTCAACAAACACAGCATTTGACAAAAGCCAGTAGCCTTCGACCTTCAAAGAACAGAATTTGTTTGAAAAGGTCTGTAGATGATTAACTTAAAAAATAATATCTAAAGAAAACCTGGCATTTCTGCCTCTTGAAGGGGATATATACTGGTTTTTAGCCTTTCCACCAGACATCTGGTGGAAGAGGAAGTGCAAGCTGTGACTTTTACCTGGTTGAATTGAAATGAGTAGAACTCAACTGTCTTGACCAAGAAAAGATACCAGAATTTCTCAGGGAAAAATGACTTTTTTAGGACCTTTCTTTAACAGGGATCTAAGCAACCATTTGCTTTGGTAGTAATCAGATCTAGAGTCCCACAGACTGTGGGATTTTTGTTTGGTTGTTGTTTTTTTTTTTTAAATACATCACATTTAAGGAAAATCATGTAACAGAAGTCCATGTCCCATAGTCCTCATGTTATTCTCACTGCAAGACTGATATCCTGTCACAAAAAACCTTGTAGCTTTCCTCTAACCAGCAAACATAAGATAGTGAACTCACCCTTTAACTGTCAATCAATATTATTCAACTGTTTTGGTCTATTCTTGGACATCTACAGATTAGTAACCTCTATGTGGATGCTGTTTGGTAACAGATACACTTCGACACTTACTGGACTTAGAAATTTTAACTCACCGGGATAAGGATAAAACTGCTTAGCTGGTAAAGGGTCTGGAGGAAAAGCCGTGAGAGGAGCGACTGAGGCCACTCGGTTTGTTCAGCCTGGAGAAGAGGAGATTGAGCAGAGACCTCATTGCAGCTACAACTTCCTCGTGAGGGGAAGTGGAAAGGTAGGCACTGATCTCTCCACTCTTGTGACCAGTGACAGGATTCAAGGAAACAGCATGAAGCTAAGTCAGGAGAGGGTTAGGTTAGACACCAGGAAAAAGTTTTTCACCCAAAGGGTGGTTGAGCACTGAAACACTTCCCAGGGAAGTGATCACAGTACCAAGACTGTACGAGTTCAAAAAGTGTTTGGACAATGCTCCCAGACACTTGGTATGATTCTTGGGGTGGTACTATGTAGGGACAGGATTCAGACTTTGATGATTCCTGTGGGTCCTTTCCAACTTAGGATATGAAGAAATTTTTTTTTGGAAACTGAGAAACACAAGGTGCAAATGTTGCAAACTGATTTCTCTCCAGTTCTCTGATCAAGCAGTGTCAGCAACAGCAGTGCTTGAAAAAGCATGCGCTGACTAAAGTCATGCAAAACTTTTAAATTAACTTTTTTTTCCTTCCACGAAAGAACGGCATAAGTCAGACCAGGCAAGATAATGTGTGATTTTCCCTAAAACTTGTTAAGACAACTTCAGATGAAAGATACTTATCAACAAATTATGAAAGCACCAAAGGTTCTCAAAGTTTTATCACAATGGTCTTCTCTCTGGTGTTCATCTTCTAAAGTAAACAAAAGCAGGTGTTTGCCCAAGATAATCTTGTTTTTATTTTTTGTTCATAAAAAAGATTAGCAAGGTAAAATCAAAGCAAAGAGACTGTGAATCAGGAATGCAATTGTGTGCACAACTGTAGGTCTGCAAAGGAAAAAACAAATCAACCCCACCAAAACCACCCCACATAGCTGATGGTGCCTGGCCCCCCAGCTTCCACCTGCATGCATTGCAAGTACCTTCACAGTGTTTAAAACCAAGTTACACTGAATGGTGGAGGAACTAGCTGAGGGAATGAAGAAACTTTTACGGGTATTACTACAACATAGAGAATAGTGTATAAACAGAAGAGTCTAGTGTGCTTAATTTTGGTTGGGCATTCCACAGGGGACTGACACAGTATTCCCACTAGGCAGACCATCAGCTCTGTGGTGTGATCACAAACACAGTTTCACATGGGGTGACAGTGTCTACATGAGGAGTTTTCCCTAACTGTTGCTGTTTCCAGGCATTTAGAGATATGCAGACTGGTCTCAGTGCTCTCTCGTGCCTATTTCTCACTGCACTCCGGTACTAACCAGACTAGCTAACAGACCACAAAGGGAATTTGGGAAACAAAAGCAAATTGTATAATTCCTCTGCTTCATAGCTGCCACCTCCAATATATTAATAAACTACACTTGACATGTACCTCCTGAGCTATTTTGAAGAAACAGTTGAGACTGAGCAAAGTTGGTGCTACATCATTATAAAGTCTTATCTATAACGTTGAACAGAACTTCTGATTTTAATCTGCACATTAAAACTGCCAAAAAACCTCCACATGAGCAAAGGTGTTCTCACAGAAGTGCATGTGCTTTGGGGCTGCCTGATTACAGATGCATTTGTCTTGGTTCTAACTTAAAATGAATTTTGTGCATCTTGGAAAACTCGTACAAAAATAAAAAAAAATCCTGTTACTACCATCAGTTGCTAAAAAGCCTCACCTTGTAGGGACTAAACTAAATAAGGCTGGATCCCTTCAGAGAGCTAAAGAGATACTAGCTAAAATGGACTCTCCTATACGAGTTACTTCAAGGCAATGAGTCTGGTCACAGAAGAGGGAGAGGGATGAAAACTCGAACATCATCCATATCTGATTTTAAAAGATGTGAGCAGTCACACAGGGAGGATTTGATCACTTTTGCTTTATAGTCAACAGAATGATCTAAAATTCTGCTTAGGCACTAACCAACCATTTCCAGTTCAGAGAGTAAGCCATAATGGGTATAACTTGAATTACCTACAGCTCCCGAATGCAAGCTTTTGTAGGGTTTGGATGCGTGGCTGTGTTACTGCAGGCAGGATTGCAAATTGCCAGGTGCCAGCTGAAGCATAGTTACTCTTGAGGGACATGGCTTTCCTTACTTCACAGAAAATGTGAAGAAAAAAGAGAAGTATGGCTTCTCTCAGGGACATAAGTTATACACAGGGACTGCAGATCCAACTGTGTCTCCAGCAAACCTGTTATTTCACCAGATTTACTGCTGAGCCTTTGTGACCGATTCCAAAAAGCCCACCATTCAAATTAAACTTGGTTTTCTTTATGTTAGTGGTATTTTATTTCAAAATATATTAACCATTCTGTGCTTACAAAGGACTGCAGTGTGAATACAACATTAAGTTAAAAGCTTCTCAAACCTGATACAAAAACTGTTTTTATTAGAATGAGGACTGGTGCGTACAATTAAAATTATTTAGTTTAAATACCTCTTCAGTCTACACAAGTACTTCTCAATCTTAACTTACACATTTTTCTGCCACAGATGGACGTGTTATATTTTCAATATTATACACACTAAACCAGGTACTGTACCAAACCCAATTACGATGATGTTAGTTCCATTCTGAAGATGCATCACATGTAGGTTTACAGACAAAATTTATTTCAACATACAGTAGAAGTTATTGCTCCAAATCCCCACAGGGTCTGGGAAGGAATGCATGTTTTAGAACAACTTGTGCTCTGTAATGGAAGAGCTAACTGCTGTTATGTTTGAATAGTGTGTAGCCAGTCTTAGGATCCAAAGTCAAAAGTTTCTCTGGATTTGGCCTGGTGAAATTTCACAAAGGGGAAAAAAACCCAACCTTCCCTAGTGTCCGACCAAAACATCAAACACTAGTTAGCACATATATAACTATAGGTAAGCACCTAACTATTGGTATAAAAAGTTGGTTTCCAACCATCACTGAAGCATAGAAAATCTCTTTTTAAAGGCAGCAATGTGAACAAATGGTATGCTTGCCGAATATACCAGTGATGACAGATACTGAAAACATTGATCTACAGAGCCAGTAATTTACGAACTCCACAAAAACAGTTTTAATTGACAGTGTTGAAAAAGCTTCCATTTTAGGTTGAGACTGGCAGAAAGAGGGTGAAGCCTTATGGCCTGGATGTCAGTTCTTAAGCATAATGAACGTTTGGTCTGTGGCTAGTTTTTAAATGTAAGAGGCATCAAAAAGCTAATCGATATCAATACCATGAAAAGTTTCTTTTTTTTGTCCTCAGTGGATCACAGTATATGACAGTCTAGTGGCAAAAAGTGAGAAGAAATCAGGTTTTTGCTTTAAAACCGTCATGCTGAAAATTCTTCATATACATTACTATACAGATGTTAGAGCACTCACTCTGCTTTATTAGTTTGCAGATCCAACCTGCTGCAAGCAAATATGCCCTGCTTTTCACTGAAACACAGCTTTGGTGCCACCGCATAGTACCCATATTCAAAATACAATTTCTAATTCAATGCAACATGAATTATGTTTGTCCAAGTCCATCTATAAGCAGAGCAGATCAAGGATGCATTTATTTACAATTAGCAATTCCTTCCAGAATTGGACATACTATTTCAGTATGGATAACAAGTTTCTTCGGGCCCCAGAGTTGATTCCCAAAAGAGAATGAAGCAATACTCTCACATACTAAAACATTCAAAACAAGATACCAGGTGAAGTGTGGAACAGGTTAGGAGCCTCGGGAACTGAAGACTATTTCATGACCTATTACTTTTGGCAGCTCTTTAGAGGATGTGTGCAAATACTTCCAAGAACAGTTATCTCTCAACAACGCATTCCTAGCAGTTTTCCCCAACTTTATATGAAAAACAACAGAACAGTTGTTGTCATCCTACCAGTATTTGCTTGCTTCTTCCTCAATCTTTATCAGGTAAACATACACTCTAGAAAATCTAGGTTGCTTGTTTTCACTATATACAGGCACAATTTTGTTTCCAGGTATTGTTCAAAAGCAACAAAAAAGAGGACAAAATTTCCGTTGAAGTCTGTTTGTATTTATATAATGATGCATATCAATATATACATTTACAAAGCCCATGTAGAATCCCTGAATTTACCCATCACTTCTGGCATTGTTTCTGGTCTCAAAACATCAAGTTAATTTTCCCCATTTTTTTTTTTTAAATTTTCAATTTTATCACTTAAAATCAATTCTGGAAAATTTCGCCATAAAGCGTTAAGGTACTTCAGTAAAAGCAACAACAAACAATACCAGGTTAAAGATCAAACCACTCTAACATTAGCTAAGACTTCTAGGCAATTCTACTTTTGCAGAAATAGAAATGAGAATTGCCAAAGTTTGCTTCGGCAAAATGTGTAAGAAGAGCAAGAAGATACTCTTTGAAATACAAGTCAATACAGACTTAAAAAAGTTGATGCATCCAAGGATTTAAGAGATGCAAGTTGACAATAAAGATTTGGCAAATTAATTTTCTTTTGTAAAATTGGAAACTTCAAGGCAAACAATTGCATCTCTAGAAGAATTCTACTTCTGTTATTAAACATAATGAATACTAACTCCAATCTGAACACTTTTCATCACCTTCTGAAGGCAATTGTAGCTGTTTCCAGAGGTAGTATTCAATAAAGGTAGCACTATCTGCAGTAGCAAATTCAAGTCAATATAATAGAAACACAAAGTTTGAACAAATGCAGTTGTGGAAGCATCTTCTGCCAATGATGCAAAGCTGTGGAGTCTTAGTAGAATAATGGTATTTTCCCATTCTTAGTGTATCAGGTCCACAGGAAGGGTGGCACCATCTGCAGTATTCTGTTGCCAGTACTAGAGATCAACAGCATAGCAATTCAGCTGCTGCTTTTACAGGGGAACAATTTCATCCAGTTTTGTATTTTCAGGCTTTCTGATAAACAATGTTTAACATTGCAGCCATACACCTGTTTCAAAAGTTCCACTGATAACCACAATGTGTAACAGTGGAGAGAGAATTCAATTTTCCCTAAACAATGGGGTTTTTATTTTGTTTCATTAAACAGATTATGGATTTCCTATTCCAATAGTCACTGACAAAATACTCATCCAGTATATCTTCCTCCCCAAAGACTTTAAGAGAAGCCATACAATTCTTGAAATCAGACAAGCCTAAGTGTATGCTAGATAAGCCTCACATAAAAACACCATTGTGAATGGAAATACCTGACTGCTGGCTCCATTACTAGATATGTGGGTATCAAATCAAGTTCTGAAAAATGTGCATCGTATTTATTACTACAGTGTTACAATTTTTTTTTTTTTTTAAATGCAGTCTTTCAGAATAAAGTCATTTCTGCTCCCAGCTGGTCATGGTGCATCTGTGCTGAAAACCACCACATTGTAGTAAGGCTGGCAAAATGAACGTGTCCCAGATCCTTGCCCATTACAGTTTGTTGCTTTATGTACCAAATTAAGCCAGTGTTTAACGTGACCTGCAGTTAACATGCTGGGCTGAAAACTGGCACAGTTCTCCTAGCTCTGCTACAGCACAGTAACCTTAAGCTAAGGTAGGGGAAGGGGTGGAAGGGCTAACTCAGACTCAAGTGCCAGAAACAGCACCAGCCTTTTGACACTTACACTTAATTGCAGCAAGTCTGATTTGCTAGAAAAGAATGATAAAAAACAGCACAGTTGAATTTCGCAATAACATGAGACCACATTATCTTGGATTACAAAGAGCATTCCCTTCTGGACTCTAAATTTTTTGTTCAAACTGAGCACTAGATATACTAAATACAATTAGTAAATACCTGCTTCTGGAACGACTGTTTACAGTAAAGCTAAAGGCCATCAACTTCTTGTCTATAAACATCATGGTAAAGATGGTGTCTCCAAAGAAGACTGTAGAAAACTGCCTAAAAGGGTGCTTTTGGTTTGATTTGCTGCTGTTTGGAGATTTTTTTTTTATGAAACCCACGAACCATCTACTAAAAGCTTATCCCACCAAGCTGCTGGTTGTTTTTGCAGACAAAGAGGAAATATAACCATGAACTGGCTCTTTGCAATGACCAGAAGTCAAAATGACCAGTTTGAATAATTTCACATTAATGTGAGACTGATCTAAACTAAACCACTCTTAAAGAAGCTGAGTCCTCTCAGAAAATAATATAGATTTCTAGAAATGTAAGAATAAGGTCGTCTATTTCTACTGCTAATTAGACACTAAACACAAATCTCAAATAATCGAAGTACGCTTTTTCATAGGGTGGTGTTTGGTGGTTTTTTTCTAAACGCGGTGACAATCAGTGAATATTTTCTATTCTAAGAAGGTGTTACTGGAGGATTTTTCCTCTTTTAATTTTTTGTAGTATACTTTCACTGTACCACTACTGAACCATAAAATCGGTTCCTCAAACAGGCACAGCAAACAGCATGAGCTCCTTAAGCTGCATTTACTAAGACTGTGCTACAGGTGGTTCTTCATGGCAAATCTTAGCTGAATTTGAAACAGTAAGTATCAATATGAAGCCTCATTTTAAAGGAGGGCAAACTAACAAGACTACATCAGATATGAATTCTCTCTATATAATTTCTCTTCACATTGGGAAAGAACATTTCAAAAGATCAATGTATCTTCTCAGATGATTTTACTCATCTGCCATTACAGAAGATAACTGTGTCTGAAACGTGATTTTAGTCTTCCTAACAGAGACTCTTCTTTGATCTAAGGTGGTTGGGTGAAGGGGAAAACTTTAAATGACTCCTTAAAATGACTATGCTTAGTCCCACGGGAATATGAAAAACTGTCTCAGAAAATGGGATACCAAATGTGGACAACAGAAATATCTTGAATAGTGATCAAAGAGGTGCAATGGAAAACTGGAAATACATTAAAAATCCATTTGTTTTTCTTGCTACTAATCTTTAAATGCTGTCTACATTAAGCTACAACAAGAACACAAAAATTCAGTACAAAACTGTGAATTAAACAAAAAGTAATATAATAAAGCCAAGGAAATAAAAATGCAGGACAGATACTTGATTCAAGCAGTACATTCTTATTGGGTTGGTTAGAACTGATGTGTAGATCTCTCAGGACTGAAAATACTAAATGGGAGATTTCCATATTTCAATGAACTTGAGACAACCTACTAAATTAAGCCCAAGCCTGTCCTTAAAACACATGCTTGCAAGTGTGCAAAAGGCACACTCAATCCCCCTCACTTAAATAAAAAATTTCATCAGTAAATTGCAGCAGCTAACTGAGAATCTGAAGAACAAGGCTCTTTGTGTCTTAATAGACAGCCTGTTTATTGCAAACCTATAACAGGACTTTCTTGCTTATTAATTATCAGTACCTTCCAATCACTTTCCATGGAAATGTATTTTTAGAAACATGTAAAAATACATACAATGACGTGAAAATAAGAACCTTCCAAATCTATTAGCACTTCTGCAACTGAAGCAAAACAAGTATCTTCATTACTGAGAGCTGTTTGTATACACATCTTAGACACCCTTACCCCTGGATAAGAACAGATTTTTGTTTCAACCATTGCACTATACATTGGTACATGCCCGGATCATTATCAATTAAACCAAAATAAATTCAAGAGAAGTTACTAGAAACTGAAAGGTGGTTCTTTGGTTAAGCAAGTGCATCTGCTACTTAGTACCCAGGGCCTCACCGTATTTGTGGAAAAGCTGTGCAAGTATGAAAAATATCTACCAAAAAATCCACTTCCCTTTTACAAAAAGGATCCATTTACAAAGATCCGCTGTGTCAAAATAATTCGATAATCACTACAAAAGGCCTTAAATGTCACCAAAATTGCAACTGAAGCAAAATTATGTATGGAAGAAAAAGACTAGAGGATTTGATGCTGCGACCAACACATCATTTCAGAAGTTTAGGAACTTGTTAATAAGATATACCTTAATATATTAAGATATATCATGTATCTTAGTAGGATATTTGGCCAGTGGCTTGCAGGGTTAAAAAAGCCCAAACTAAACTAAACCCAAAATCCATGCTCTTTTCCCTTTCTCTCTGGAAGTAAAAGTTGTTTGAAAAGTTAATTCAACTCAGCCATAGCATCTGAAAACCAACATTAAACAATCTTCATTCAACTTCTTGCTATTACTGGACATAGATGCGACTATAGTACATTACTACTGCCTGAAAACACTTAAGACCTTGGATTAAATCTAGTTGACAAGATGACTCCACTGGGAGGGTGGGTAAACAGCAAAATACTATCAGATTTCACTGCAAATGAGGCCAAGATTTAAACTATTTAAGCAATTTCCTATTTCAGTAAGAGGAAAATCCACATTTAACAGTTTGCATTTCTACTAATTTCGGGAAGATATTAGAAATACCAGTCTCCAACAACATTAAATTTCAGTGCATACAAGAGGATAACATTTACATGTTATTATGAGTTACAGATGATGGTTGAAGCCTATAAAGAAATACTTTGAGAAGCAGCAAATATTTATATTATACTTTCATTTCACAATGAGTGGTTTACACTTCATTTGCCACCAGATTAACTAAAAATAAATATTTTGGAATTACAGCTTTCTTTGAAGCTGCTACAATTTAATAAGACAAATAATCTAATAAATAAAAAATGAGTTAGTAATTTCAGAAGATAAGCTAATGACTCCAGTGGATGTACTTGTCCTCTTAACTATTCTTTTTATGAAGACAGAAGGTCTTCAAAGTCTTCAACAAGGCAGTTGAACTGTGTGTTCAATTGTGTTGATATGCAAAGCCATGGGAAATAGACATTCTCTCTTGAAGAGGCAAAGTGCACAATAAGGTAAGGCTAGCAGATGTGTGAGAAGTGCTTTCTCCTAAAACCCAAGCTATGCTTCCCTGTGAGCTGCCCCCAGGCACAGCTGGAAAGGGACAGAAGGCCATGGCTCTTGTGAACTCCAGATAGATGACAGCGATTCCCTCATGTTGTATAGGTGTAGCACAGCACCTTTGTCACTCTGCAGACACTTTCATCTCCTCAGGACTCTCTCGAGATGACCTGGAGGGCCAGGAGAGGGGAGGAAAAGACAAGTGAAAAGTAAGACTTAAATCTGTCTGGTGATTACAAATAACTAATTTCCTTCAAAGTAGACAGGAAACAAACACACATGCAGATTTTCCTGTGTATTGTGGGAAGCTCTATCTACAGCATATAGAGTAAGTTTTGGGATGTAACTTCTACAAGTCAGAGAGTACAGACAGGTCCAATTAGTGTTGTTTCTCCTAAGTTGCCCAGATGAAAGATGACAACGTTATTCACGTGAATAAAGCATATGACTATTTCTGACAAGTAGAGAATTCTCCTTAAGATACATGTATAATGAGCTAACCTATACAATTAAGTAAGACATTAGAGATATTAAAATGGCTACTACCATTCATACCATCACAATGTGATTTCCAAAGGTTATTCATCCCATTCCTTAACTGCACAGTTTAAAGACACATTTCTACATTCCACATTCAGTAACTTGAATAATGACATTAATCAGGATCATATTTTTAATGGAATAATGGCATAGAATAGTATCACTTTTAAAAAAAATATAGGTATGTTTCTTTATATTTTGCAGTATTGTACATTAACACAAAAAAATGCAGTATTTTCAGGCAGGTCCTTAATTAAGGACAATGAACCCTATTAGAGATCCACCAATAAAGGTTTTACACAGAAAAAAAGGATGTTCAATCATCTCCTAGCACAACAGCAATATGTAAATTATAGGACACAAAGGTATTATCAATGAATTTTCTAAAAAAACCTTCTGTAAGAGGCCGAGAGACATTAAACATTAACACTTGAAATATACAAATTCCAGTGAGTGTTTTACTTCACCATAATTTTTATTTCTAAAATATTGAATAGCTGAATCCTCCTCAAATACTCCAATAGTCATGTAGATGTGAGTGCACACTTTTAAATAAAACTCATGCACTCATTCTCTAACTAAGCACAGATACACTGATCTGTGTAGAAACACAATGAATACAAGCAAGACATTTATAGCTCACCGATAAATCTGTAATGGCCACGCTGCTTGTGATGGAGTGGGCACTGAATTTGTTGGACTCACCAACATGGCACTATATATGTTGGAAGCAACTACAAGTATACAAAGTAGAATTGGTCCTATGATGGCTCCTTCCAGTCCCAGGTAATATGCTCCACCAGCTACCGCAAGACCAGTCAGGTAAGGATGACCACCTCTGGCACAAGAAGAATAAAATTAAATTAAGAACAGCAAACGCATTATGAAATGTGAATTAATAATAAAGTTTTATTAAGCTCAGAAAATTAAATAGCTAGCTATAGATACTCACTGACAGCAGGATGAACATGAGCCAGCAGTGTACCCAGGTGGCCAAGAAGGCAAATAGCATCCTGGCCTGTATCAGGACTAGTGTGGCCAGCAGGACCAGGGAAGTGATTCTTCCCCTGTACTTGACATTGGTTAAGCCACACCTCAAGTACTATGCCCAGTTCTGAGGCCCTAAATTTAGGAAGGATAGTGAGGTGCTGGAGAGTATCCAAAGAAGGGAGATGAGGCTGGTGAAGGGACTGGAGAACAAGTCCTATGAGGAAGGACTGAGGGAGCTGGGGTCGTTTAGCCTGGAGAAGAGGAGGCTCAGGGGAGACCTTATCTCTCTCTACAATAACTTGAAAGTAGATTGTAGCCAGGTGGGGGTCAGTCTCTTCTCCCAGGCAACCAGCCGTAAGAGAAGAGGGCACAGTGTTAAGCGGTACCGGGGGAGGTTTCGGTTAGACATTAGGAGGAAGTTCTTTACAGAAAGAGTGATTGGGCACTGGAATGGGCTGCCCAGGGAGGGGGTGGAGTCTCCACTCCTGGAGGTATTTAAGAAGAGACTGGATGGCACTGAGTGCCATGGTTTAGTTGACAAGGTGGTGTTAGGTCTTAGGTGGGACTCGATAATCTCACAGGTCTTTTCCAATCTGGTTGATTCTGTGATATTTACACTATAAACTGTTGTTTGAATGACTGCACAAATGTTCCAAGCTGTATTCTGTGCTGTACTTGCATAACAGAACAAATCTGCATGTAATGCTGGTAATATCCATAATGAAGCAGTCACTTTATAGATGTCTGTTAAAGAATGTCTGAAGGGGTTATGGGCACAAATGTTTCCATTTTGGGAGTGGAAACATGGTTGGTTACAAAGGCTGCTCATGCTTTATGGTCAAGAACTGTTAAATTTTTACACAATTAGCAACACATACTACGAACAAAGATATTAGTTCATAAGATGATACCAACTTGCACTGCATCTTTCAAAGAACAGTTAGCATACAGTCTTTAAATAAACAGCCGTCTCCTCATTTTTTTATAAAAATCCCTTTCAGACTGAGTGTTTGTTATCATTAGTTTCTAATGTTTTCAGCTGAAAAAACCCCCACGACTTTAATGAACATATTGACATTTACTGGACATTTGGGTCTGGTGGAGCTTTTTCTAAGAGCTAGTATGGCAGCAAGTAAACCATGCCATTTTTATTTTCTATGTTTCAATTCGGGTGCAAAACACAAATCCTACCAACAGCATTTACATCTGCTCATCATCCGTCATTAGCTAAAATAATGTTGGCAATGTGGAACTGGATATGAAAAAATACGATGATACCTAGCATGCAATTTTCAGGAAGTTCCTCTAAATTTTGAGTGTAATGCATTGAAAACACCAGCTTGTCAGTTAAGAACTCCAGCAGTTTCTCAGGTTTCTACTGCGGTCCTGACTTCTACTCAACTTAAACATTTTAAAGTCTTTGCCTTCATCATGACTGTGTGCAAGATGAGACGCTGAAACATGACCTATTAAATCATACACACCTTAATCATGTCTCACCTAGGTCAAACCTAACCTATGGGCAGGTCCAAATTATTTTTATGAGGGGACAAACTTGACCTTCAAGCTTTATGTTTCTCCAACAGTAGACATGATTCATTTTTAAACCATTAAAAAGTAATTTTTTTCCAGCATTTGCATCAGTTTAAATATTCTTCTGGCTAGCTTGGTAAGTTAAACAACGGATCACCTGATGAAAAAGGACTACCATATGAAGTTAATCCATTTAGAAAACCTTCCATAACCTAATTATAGCTATTTCAAATAGGTTTAATCTAATCTGCAAGATGGCATGATGCTTACTGTTCTATTTAATAGGAAGAATACAATTTTGCTTCACTGTCAGTAAGTCTATTCTTGCTCCATATATTTTCCTGACAGTAAATAGTCAGCATCCCCTACAGTCAAAAAAATGTGTTCTAGTAAGTAGAAGAATTATTGGCTGTTTAAATAGCTATGAGCCTTAAATTTAGCCATGACTTATTGTTGGAAAAAAAATGTAATTTGATTATACTTCACTTATTAGCTTTAATTAAAGCAAACTAACTAAAGCCACGGTCTTTGAAAATTAGTTTTAATACTGGGCATATTATCATTAGGTACTCTCTGTTCAGTGTAATTATATTTGGTGAACAAAAATATTAATTTCTAAAAACACAGAACTGAAACATTTCATGTCTTTATTCTACATTAACTTTCCTGTAATAAAAATCAGCAATAATGAAGGACTAGTACCAGCATGTAACTAAGTCTGGACCATGAAATGCTCCATTCAGACAGTTTACTGGGATTGTTTCTGATGATCAAGACTGAAGCAGTAACTAGAGAAATAAACCTTTACATCTATACTGTACATGGCTGTGAACGTGTTTTGTACATGGGAAATGCAACAGTTCATATCTTTGCCAGCTCTGCTTAACTGTGCTGCCTTCTCTTCTAGTCTGAGTTACATAAAGGGACTCACAGATAATTCAGCTGCAGAAAGCGTCAGCGAACATTTCAGTTGCACTCCACATACAACTGCAAAACTGTGCCTACCTCCCACAATAGGAAAACAGCACTGGTTTCTGTCTCAATAGAAGCCTATCTCCAGTTTTGTAATTTCAATAGACTTTTGCACTGAACTGTGGTAACACAACACAAAGGCTGGCTTCAAAAAAATCCTCAAAATTCTCACAATCTGTTCTGAAAAATTAGGGGATTTTTCAGGCCCCTAACTAGCTCCTGGTTTTGTTTGTTCTACAGCATCATCTGGCATTAGGGGATGTAAAGGAAAATGATACTTATACCTTCAGTCAATGATTCGATAAATAGAAAAGGTAAACCAATTCTAAGAATTCCAACCGCAACAGTTAATTTTGCTGATGTTAAGTTCAAGAGCTCTGAAGTGTCAAAGTTCACAGAAAACAGACACAAAATAAAGGCACTTAAGCCAGTATGACTTCTTATTATGAGTTGGTACTACTACATCTATTCCTACACGCTTGAAGATACTGTTCTGCATGCTTCAGAAAAATCATTTTCGTTAAAGGCCTCAGTGATTGTCAATCATTTTTACAATGCTAACTTTAAAAAAATCTTCAATGTACTTACCCTGATATATCCGAATAAATTGCTGTATCTACAAAATAAGTTGGCAAGAGGTGAAAAACCAAGAGGAAAATGGCTTTGCATCCCTGTCCTTGCACAAGCCACAAATCTAGGACTGCAGGGATCGCTGCCCAGTATGTCCCCAGAAATGGCACTGCTCCAAGGATTGCTGCTAATGCTAGAACACACAGAAGCAGAAGTGAAAAAAAGACCAGACAAACATATTTCACAAATATATTTACAGTTAAATTCTGACACTTTTGCCACACTAGAAAGTCCCCCTTCTATCAAGTCCTCTAAATAACACATTGAAGAAATGCCACATGAGGCTCTGGTGTTTTATAGCTGTGGTTTAAGGAAAAAGAAAATTGCACTATTCTCCAAACAGAAGAACTTCTCCAGCTGATAGTCATAAGGAGCTGCTTCCAAAAGAGCCACCAATTCAGGAAAAAATTAAGTTATACCAATCATATGCACTTCAAACTTCTACATAACTTCCAATTAGCAACTGTGTATAAAAAAGTACACATGCCCGAGTCTCACTCTAACTTATCACATCTGCAGTACACCATAATAATAAGAAACCAGGCAAACAAAATTTGTCACTTACTATGCAAATGTGTATACACATTCTGATTACAGAAACGCCTATTGCAATTTAAAGTGATACAGTACTGCTGTCATTCTAATTTAATGCATCAGGAATGAACATAATACAAAACACAATGAAATGGGTGGCTTTTCCTCCCTTTTCCTCCTCTTTTTTTTTTTTCCTTTTTTTTTGGTCTCATTAACCAGAAAGCAAAAATATTTAAGATTTTGCATGTAGTTGAAAGAAAAAGACTGATTATTTTCTAAGTATGTCTAATGACAATCAATACCTTTCAAGTAGTTGCACTTTATATTGGAGTTTCCTGGTTTACAGTCCCCCCTTTGTTTCCTTGTATATAAACATTTTTAAGTTACTGCTGTTATTATTATTCTTTTTAGAGAAAGAAAAGCAAAAGAGGAACAGGGCAGAAGATTTTTCATTGAAAAACTGACCAGCCATTTCCAAAGCTAAGATTAAAGAATAAAAGAAAACTAGAGGCTGGCAACACAGTCAGACAACAGTACTGAGAATAAGGAGCATGCCTCTATCATGCATTTTCATGATACCATATCATCCTGCATTTAGGCATCTTCAAAAACAACACCTGTCAACTATGAAAAACAGAAGCCAAGACAGGCAGAATGAACTTAAAATCTGAAAAGACTCGGACTGAATACAAGGGAGAAAGAATTACATTCAGCAAAAGAAACAGACAGAAGTAAAATAGCTGGCAGGAAATTTGTTGTGAAAACAGGAAAAGGCAAGGCTCAGAAAAGACAGCAATCAAGGCCTTCTCTCTACCCTACTCATGGCCACATTCTCTAAGAGTAGACCGAGTTTGTAAGCAACATTTAATCATTGTGATTTTTTACAATAAATAATTAGGCAATATTATTTATAAATGTAATTGTTCAAGTTCTTACCAGACGGTATGAAGACTATGTTAATCCCAAATATAGTGTGAGTCAGCCAAGTGTAGAGTCCATAGAACCCAGCCATTTTGAGGGAAGCATCAAATACACCTCTAGAACAATCAAAGAAACTCTGTTAATTTTTATTGACAATAGGATTCCAGGAATTATCAAGATATATACACAAGCTCCTTCAAAAAGCTGAAAAAACACTGGTGCCACAAATAATGCCACTCAAAATGTAACACTGAACCATTTATGCACTTGTTCCCCTCAGAAGAATAAATACACTTCACATTTATCATTCAAGGCATTTACACATAAAAACCCCTCAAACTGTTCTTTACTGTACAATAGGTTCCAGAGTCAAATTCCTTGAAATAAACATTCAAGCATCAGACCACATCCTCTATCAAAAATAACCTTTTATCTATGAGGAGCAATACCATCCTACATACAAACTACTTACTACTTTTTTTTGCCTTTTTCATTCATTTTCTATACTGCGTTCTTATTGGATTAAAATCACTGATATGTGAAATAGGCTATTTAAACTCTTACAACTTTTCCTACATATTTACAATTGAGCATCTCATATTCATTACTGGATTTTAGCCTCAGTACCTTGATATTCCTAACTTTTAGGCTGCTTACTAGGTTACATTACTGAAAACCAGACAGAAAGTCCTGCTGAATCTACATCCAACATGTTGGACACAAAGCAAAGTTCTCCCCTCAAGTGTGAGCACAGCTTCATGAGACAGACAGCAAACAGGCAGCTAAGTGCTCTAACGTTTTTACAGCATTGGGGCATGCACACATAGAGTATCCCATAATTGAACTGAAAAATGATGCCCTAGGTCTAGAGTTACAAAAATCTTAATATCAAACTGGTATATCTCACCATAGTATTATGTCAATTTTTCACCTGTATTTGAGAAGGAATCAAGTTTCGTATTTGAGAAGGAATCAAGTTTCCTAAAATTACTTTTAGCTTGAATCCAAGTAACCAAACTATCCCTGAATTCCTCGCCTCAGGACAGACCTAAGGGTTACATTATTGCAGAAGTGGTAGCACAAACATCTTCTTCACAGAGACAGAAGTGAAGTTTGCTGATGTTAAGTAACCATTTTATAATTCATGCTTTTCATTACACTGATTGCAGTTTTGAGAACTCTAGCAGGTCAATGAAGAGGACAGGCAGACACACAACAGAAATCACAGAGCCAGATGGTAAGTGGGAAGATTAACATTGCACTTTGACAGGCAAAACAGTCTGCCCAGTAAAACATCCCTTTCTGGACCTACAGTATGTAAGACCAAAGTGTCTTTCCTCTGTTGAGTCCATAAAGCCCTATAGGAAACAAACCTTCTCTGATAAACTACTAGGTAGAACCTTTTCTGAACTACCAGCAAGAACTCCCAAGACTTCCATCATTATTTCTGTGGGCAGTGTCCATATTTTTGCCCTCCTTTCCCACCTAAAGGCTCACATAGATCACCAAATGAATTCTGAATCAAAATTATGCTATTTAAAATTCACTCAGTGGGAGTTATGAGTGCACGATAAACCTCACACATCAACGCCACTGTTCAAGATGCAAGATTCTCTTAACAGATTAACCATGAAAAACCTTTTTCAGCCATTTTCTCCCCCCAAAGAGGGAAAAGACAGAAAAAACCAGCAAACTTTAAAGAATGACCTGAAATAACAAATCTGGACTTTGACAGACAAGTATTATGTGATACATAAAGGGAAGGAATATTTACAAATACATGGTGGCCTCGGTAAAAAACCCTCAGTATTTCTCAGTTTAGATAAACTCCTATGACATTAAAATGGAAACCCAGAGCAAAATTTATAAAATCTACAGATTTTGAAGAGTGACATACTCACATGTATTTTAGTTATAAGAAAAGGAAGTTTCTGGCATGAAGAAAAAATTGGCAAGGAGGAAAGACAACCCCAAAACCCAAAGCCACAGTTAGAATGCTAAATGTGAGTCTGCATTTAAAACTCAAGATATTTTCATACTTAGCTACTCAAAAGCCTAATTTCTGCATTTTCTGTGACATTTAATTCATGTCTATTCTTCCTGAGGATAACAAAGGAACTTCATATTTTTGTAAGGAGAACCTATTTATTAATTGAAACTGATTCTGTCAATCATCAAGCATAAACATATAAAAAGAGGTGAAAAATAACCAATCTATCAACATTTTATGTATGGATACTTTATAAAAACAGAGAGCAGAATACCACTTTAATCTACACGAGCAACTTATCTGTGGTTGAATTTTAAGAATCTAGAACACTCAAAAATATATCTGGATCTTTGGCAATGGAAGCCGCCAGGCAGCTGGAGTGATGAGGTGCTTATTTGTACTGCAATGGTCATGAGGGTGTAACAAAAGAGCCCCATCCCTTCTCTTGGCTGTGTTAAAGATACACTTGTTCTCACTAAATCTCTTACGCTTTTGTCAAGCCAACTGCCCCAGGCTTGTTGGTCCCTTGAATCTTAGAATCGTCCTATAGAAACCCTTTGCACTATAAAGAAAGTACCTCACAACTTCTGAAATTCTTCACCGGGGACACAAATTTTAAAATTTTTTTAAATGCCATTTGTCAGGTCCTTCCAAAACAAAACCAGGAAGACAAAACCAAACCAACATGTCCAGAGCAACTTGATAGAAGGAAACATTAAATATTTAATAGCATGTATGAGAACCCTGATTTCAACATGCTATAATTAAATATTCAAGTATCCTATCAAACAGGAACTGTAGCACAAATACATCACAGTAATAAAAAAATATATTAAAACTGTCCTTGGGTATCTCCTTATTTTTTTCCATGTTTTCTGTACTGTAATAAAATTAACAAGGTCTTAACAACTTAACAACTATGTTCCATAATCACATTGCGCTACACAGGAGGTGAGGCAGTCCTTTAGCTTGAGACAGGTATCAGAAGTATTGACTTCACTTGAAATTATAATATTCATCTACAACTACAGGAAAGACTTACTTTTTAAACAATTAGTCATTTTAGATTTTCCCACAGAGAATACGAAAACAGGGAAGACAGACTTATTACTGTAATCAAAAGAAAGACAACATCCCAGGGAAAATCCACTGAAGGTGTCTATAAAACAAGTTGCTTTCATAGTCTCAGCTCAAGGACTTAACAGTCAGAATTACCTGCTGTGAATTTAACTACAGCAGGCTGTAACTGCAAAACTACTTCCCATTCATAAGGAAGCATTCAAAACTGCCATTCTATTTATGCAGTTTTCATATTTCAGTTCAGACAAGCACTATTTTCATCCTCAGATTAATTTAATCATGTTTAAGTTCAAGTTCTGCCATGTCTTTTTCTGATGTAGTCACGCAGCTTTTAAGATAATTTTCCCCTGTTAAGTCTAGTACTCGCTCCAAATGCACTAGCAGAGTAACAAAAAGTTAGTCACGGACTAACAGGTCTGATGTCATTTTACAAGTTGATACATAATATATTTCAATGGCAAAAGTAACACATACCTCTAAACTTAGACTGTAGAACAGTACAGCATCTTTTTAGCTCCTTCGATCTGGCACACAAAACTAGTAAGCTGAAAGGAGGAAACATCAGACAGTGCCCACAAGTTGTGAAGCACCAGTGGTCAATCAGGAAGAGAGAGGAGGCTACACCTAGTTTCATTCTCCTCCTCTCCTTCACCTTGGTTTGTGTCTGTCTCAACTAGTCATAAAAAAAGCACAGGAAGATCCCTTTGTGGCAAGCATGGCCCAGAAGAATTTTAAAGTCTCTGGAAACTCATGCTTGCAACTTCTGTCGCAAAAACTAAAAATGGTATCTTATAGTCTCTAGAAATTCATAGCCACTAGGCTTCATGGATAAGGCAGCAAAAAATAATTCTGAAAACACTAACCAGAATCTTCATTACCAGCTAACTTCAGCTACTCTGCGCCTGTGAAACCAGATCCTAAAGACAATGTGGTATGCTACTGCAAAAGCTGAACGTTTTTATTATCGTCTATAAAACACAGACCTTCCTGGGGTAATTTTGACAGTAAATAAATTTCATCTCTTAATACATTATTGGCACACATACAGCTTCCTTTTATGTATAAGAGTAATTGCATGCTTCAGAAATCAGAAAATCCAATTGCTGCTCATGTCTTACTTTGGCACTGCAGCTGGATGAGTCACTTTACCTGCAAGAGCTGTCAGCTGCAAATGTGTAATTTATGAGCACTTCATGGCAATTTGGTGTAAGGCATACGTAGACATACATATTCCATTTTACTGTGCTTTGAAAAGCATGCAAAATTAAACAAAATAAAAATAAGAGGACATGGGTCATGCTTCACATCATTCAGATTAAAGATTAAGAAACTTCTGTCAAATGTTTCTGCATAGCTGGCCTATTTTGTTTTTTATCAAAGTTCTTTCTACTTCACCGAAAAAAAGCTAGTGAATTTGCTTCGGGATTACATAAGGGAAAATAACACCTTTCTATTTTATGGATTTTGTGGTGTTTAGTATATTTTATTTTTTTCCTTTTTTATTGATTGGCAATAAAATGTCTAGAGTTTCCCCTTTGTTTCTACTGTAGTTTACATTAAATGCATATCCACCTGAATTCAGGTTCACTTCACAGATCCTGCAAGTAAGGTCTGTTCACTGTTAGTGACACAGTGAAACTTCAAAAATTTCAACTTAATGCTGCAACAACTCCAATTGAAAGGAGCTCTTCAGCTCAGAGCATTCATTTCTTTGACCTCGGAGTTAATTTGATTTTCTGGATCTATCTGTTCCCAGAGCACTGGAGAAAAGAAGAGCATATGGGCTGAAGTAATGAGAATTGGAGTTACCAGAAAGATTAGAGTAAGCATATTGTAAATTCAGAAAAGAGATTTACTGGTTATTATACTAAATTTATAATGAAGGCATATTAACCCTGACATGTGAATGGGCCTAAGAATGAAAACTAGACAGAAGTGGTATTTGTCCTTGGAAAAGTTTCCAAGAATTAGCATTTCCCTGAATTCCATACAAACCACTTCACAAGCCATACAGCAGTTTACAATCCATTTAAAATGCAAGTTTGGTAACAGGAATACCCTCAGCTGAAAATATTGTTAGAAAAATATAACTTCACTCTTTTGTCATCTTCTTTACATGACTGATGTTTGGTGTTTTCCCATATTCTCTAAGTAGACATTGAAAGGATTGTACTGTATCTTCGCTGCAAAATCCTTCTGTATACAGATCTGACTAATTCAAAACGATGTTTTAAGAAACTTCAGCTATTCAGTTCCTTTTGAGCATACAACCTTTACATCTTAAAAACAAAGTTCAAGGTATAAAAGAAACGCAT
Organism: Serilophus lunatus; assembly: GCA_013399895.1. Classification (NCBI taxonomy): domain Eukaryota; kingdom Metazoa; phylum Chordata; class Aves; order Passeriformes; family Eurylaimidae; genus Serilophus; species Serilophus lunatus. The sequence continues at coordinate 323,266 of VXBA01001887.1, read as the reverse complement.
TCCAAACTTCACAGCAGTTTCACAATTTGTTTCAGACCAGATTAACTCAAAACTGTCTCAAGAAAAGAGTCCTCTCATTCCTCTGTTCTCAAGCATTCACTTCTGTCCCAGATGACCCTTCCTCTGTCTACCTGCCAGCACTGTCTCTTCATTATGCATCACAACAGTTTTTACAATGAATTCACCCAACAGTGATTTTTTTTGCTGGGTTAATTTTAACTAACTAGCTCAGGTCTATACTCACGATCCAATTCATAAGTAGCAGCATAAAGAGCTGCATTCCCACCAGGAAAAAAATCAGCACTCCTGTATCTGGAGTGCAAGAACTCTTCTTTCACCAACAGTGCTTCTTATCCCAGTTGAAACTAAGTCACTGGCACCGTAACTTTAACACCAAATAACTAATTCTCCTCCTTCAGACACCACCAAGATCTGTTGCAAAAGACAAGCTGCCAGTGATTATCAAAAGAGAGCTATTAACTCAAAAAGAACTGAGGTATTCTTTTACAACGATCTCCCAGATTTCAATTGATAGCCAAGACAACACTGAAGAATGAAATGATCCAAAGAAATCCTTTTGCAAAAAAACTCCTAAGCTGTCCTTTGACTTTCTTCAAGGGTTCTGTTTTTTTTAGGAATAAAAAAAGATTTTCCTATTTTTAGGTTTCAAGTTACACATGAAAGTAAGTGAAATCCATTAAGATGTATCTTAGGAGCAACATAAATATGCAAGTGATTTTCAGAGATAAGATTTCAGCAGTTTGGCTGCTGAAATTAATTTCTCTCCTTGTTCTCTCCAATGATAAAACAGAAAAAAGAGAAGCAACAACTCCAACAGATGCAGGCCAGTAATCAGAGAAATGATACAGTCTTGAACAAAGCATAAGGTCCTTGAGATGGTGTACCATGCAAACATAACATACACCTCTCAAGGCAGGACAGGGCTCAAATGACTGTTATCAAAACTTCATTAGAGAGTGGCAACCAGTCTAAAGGACACAGTAGCACACATTTGCTTCTGTAACAGAGAATGCCTACATTTCTTGAAAAAGAACAATTAACATCTACTGCGGCCTCTAAGAAATTCTACATCTGATTATTTTTTTAAATACTTTCGTATTTGTAGTAACTTTTTAATTACTATTATGGCCTGTTTCAGTCACATATACTTATAAGCAGCACATATGAAAGGACTAGTAATTTTTAAATCAACTATTTTTAACATTTGCAATATTTTATAATAAGTAGACCATGATGCCTAATAAATGCAACACCTAACTATTCTTAAAATGGATCTTGGAACATAACATATAAAAAGTCAAACTTGTTCAGACCAAAGGTCTGCCTAGTCAGCACCCTATCTCCAGTAGAGTGCAGAAGCAGATGCTAAGGGAACAAAGAAATAGGAAAAACCAATTTAACAATCCCCGTAAACATTCTTCAAGCCTTTGTGTCCATCTCAAGGTGGAACCTTACACTGGGCCGTTTACTTAGTAATCTCCAATTAGTACCTCTTCTTAGTCTTCATTCTCAATCCTGCAAGTTGCTGCAACTTCAACATTCTTTGGCAAGACCTTCCCCATATCTACTGCCTGCTGCATGAACCAATATATTTTTTGAAATTTACCTTTTGAAACTGCCTGCTTGCTTTCTGCTGACCCCAGATTTTAGAAGCAGACTATAAGCAGTCCAGCCTGGTCTTCCTTTTCGCATTGGTTTTGATTTTGCAAACCTCAGTTGTGTAACATCCTCTCTTCCAGGCTGAGGAGCCATAGCCAGTTCAGTCATTCCTCATGAAGAAAGTGATGTATACCTTCATTTCTCTAATGAGTCCTTTTTGAGATGCAGGAACCTCAATGGCACACAGCAAGTAAGGGTACAGGCAAACCACAGATTCATACAATGGGAGTAGTATTCTGTGTTCCTGTTGCTAGGTTTGTTAAAACAAATCTTAACGTTTGATATGCCTGTCAGATGTTTTCAAGTATTACCAAGCACTGAGCTAGCCACTCTACCAGAAAATATAGCTCCCAAGTGGCAACAGTCAGCACAGTGGTAATTAGTTTATGTTGAAGTTTGGACTGTCTTTCACGCCCATGCATCGCTTTCATCTACAGTACATTTAATTTCAGTCATTTTATTCCCAGAAACTGCTGTCTTTTGAGTTTGCCCTGCCACATCTACAACTTGTCTAGGCAACCTGTTCCAGTGTCTGACCACTCTCATAAAGAAGAATTTCTTTCTAATGGCTAACCTAAAAACCTACTTCCTTTCTGTTTAAAGCCAATACCCCCAGTCCTTGAAAGCCTCTGGAAAGCGATGCTGTAAAAAGTCTTTATGAAATTTCAGTAGAACACAGCATACAGATCAACCTATTAATGGTCTTGCCTGCCCACATATAAAGAGTAAGGCAGAGCTTCTCTCTGTGAAAGATCCACTGAATCTTTCCAACTAAATCATATTCCCCAGGCAGGGCTATGTCCTTAACTTTAGTTCCTACTAAGCTGCACAGTACCAATACCAGCTTATATGTCTGTACTTTCTCTGTTCCCTGGAACATTTTTTTATAAATTTTGTCCTTGAGTTTTCTTTAACATTTGCCTCATCCATTCTCAGCAATTTGTTATTGTTCATTTGATCAGTTTTTTTCTGCAAGGTCTTTCTACAGTTACTGTAATTTCTGAGAGATTCTGCTGTAGCTCACCCATAACAAAACTTTTACAATATGACTCCCTCCACGGCAACAAAGAAAACATCATCAGTTTACCTCCCTCCTGCGACAGCCTGCAGCCCCCTTTTTTCTGAACACTCCATGTCATCCCTCAGCCCCCTAACTGCTTGTTGCTCCTGCTGCATATGAAAAATTGTATTCTGGTTTAATAGCATTTTGTGGAGCTTTGAGCAAATGAATCAAATTCAGCACCACCACCACTCTCATGCTTTTTCTATCTGCTGAAGTTTATGATCCCTTTGTTTATTTAGTTTATTTAGTGAAAACTTCAGCTTTTTAAGAGATAACTTCTCATTTCCATGGCTTTTGTTATTTTGCTGTTCAGCTATGTAGTCTGTCTTCCCTTTAGCCCTACTCAAGCCTTTCTTAGCTTTTAGCATGCACTGGCACTGTACAATGAACACTTATTATTCTCCATACCACTTGTAAGGATGTAATTCCCTTAGATCCCCATTTTAGCTTGAAAAGTTCATAAATGCAATAGCTAGCTAAAGTCAATACAGCTTGAGATCCACTGCAGTTTCGTATTAAGAAACTCCCAAACTGCTCAGGTTTTTACTACTATAAAAATATAAATCACAAGAATAAAGGAGGGGATATTTTAGTTGTTTCCTTTCCTGGAAAAAATAAATAATGGATTGATTTTATAACTCAACAAAAAAGCAAAAAGCTAAAGTTGCGATGTTAAATCTCTAAAATGTTATGAAGTCCTGAAGTTCTATGTCAAACTTCATGCTGTCTTCTTAGATTACAATAAATCTCTTTTTTAAATAGCAGAAATCTAACTAAGATTATTATAATTTATATTGCAATATTATGTACACACATAGAGAATTATTGGATATGCAAGTACAGAATTTTGCAACATGTTATACTAAAAATAATCCTCATAGTATACTTTTATTCCTATATATTTAGTAAGTCTTCAGCAACTCTTATCTTTCCATCCTTTCAGCCTTAAAAAAATAAAATGGACAGCCACAGAACTACAAACTACAAATAAGCACTAAGAGAAACTACTGTTAAAACAAATAGAATGAACTCTCTGGAATATGAAAGATGCAAATGGCACAATAATGGCACTGTCTCATAGAAAGCAAAAAGCCCTCAGATAATCCCTCAATGTGTTTGAAAAGACACAGTGCCAGTCTCCATGGCAGAGAGAACAAAACTGTGTGTTTCAGCATCAGATTATGCATTTACATAATCTTGTGAATTAGGGGCAATAAACTGTAAAATTCAGATTAAATTTACAAACTTTGTGACATGCTTCACCCAAATCATGTGTATAATAATGAACATTTTTTTATAGTATCAGGTAAATTTTTGAGTAAAGATTAAGCATGAACAAATAAACTATTTTTTTAAATTTTCCTTGAAGACCTGTTTTTTCTTTGAATTGTTCCTTGAATAACTGTTTATAAAGCAATATACAGACAGCTGTGTTTAATAAGAAGGAGTATTTCCAACATAAAAGAAAAAGGAAACACAAGTAAAGACAAAACCTAGGGGTTGTTTTGCATGCAAGAGAATATTAAAGTCTAAAAAAGGGGTATAAGCAAGTCATGTGTTTATTGCTACTATAATAATCACCTTAAAAATACTATATCCCAGTAGGATAATCAGGTTACAGTTACTGTCAGTTTGGTACTGCAAATGTACTGAAAAATGTGGTATCTCTTCTAGATTTATAGACATAATTGTGCCTTTTTTTCTATAACTCAACTGAAACTTTCTTTTCTTCCATGTAATTACAAATAAAATACAAGTTTCTGCTATTCGTGGCTTTAGACTAGGCAATTATTTCATTACAGAATCACAGAACCATATAGCTTGGAAAAGATCTACTCCAAGATCGAGTCCAAACTGACCAATCGCCACTTTGCCAACAAGATCACGGCACTAAACGCCACATCCAGTCCTTTCATGAACACCTTCAGGGATGGTGACTCCACCACTGCCCTGAGGAGCCCATTCCAATGCCTGACAACCCTCTCCATGAAGAAATTCTTCCTGATGTCCATCCTGGTGCAGCTTGAGGCTTGTCCTATTGCTGGTTACTTGGGAGAAGAGGCCAACCCCACCAGGCCAAAACCTCCCTTCAGGGAGCTGTAGAGTGATAAGGTCAACCCTGAATTTTTTCTCCAACCTAAACAAACCCAGCTACCTCAGCCTCCCCTCATGTGACTTACGCCCTAGACCCTTCCCCAGCTCTGTTATCCTTCTCTGGACACACTCCAGCATCTCAATGCCTTTCCTAAAATGAGGGGCCCAGAATTGGATGTAGTACTGGAGGTGTAGCCTCACCAGTGCTGAGTACGGGGGGATGATCACTGCCCTGGTCCTGCTGGCCACACTATTTTTCATTCAGGCCAGGATGCCATTGGCTTGATGATTAAGACAGAATCATTTTCAATTCTATTCCCATTTCATATCATACACCATACATAAAGTCTGAAAAATTTCAGTAAGGTGCTGCTAAATGCATTCCTGTGACAGAAGAGATTTCTGCAAGAGATACTCCTGATAGTAGAGAACATACATTGCATGCAAAAATTCAGTCAAAACTGAATCACTTAACAGTTGTCTTTGAAAAATCAATCTGAAAAACATTATTAATGTTGCAGTAAAATAAACAAGATCACACATTTTGCTTTTTGTAAGCATTAGCTTAACATGCTGGAAGATTATTGTTTTCTGTGGGAATTGTATCACTCTCTCATTTTCTCCATCTTTACTGCCAGAATGCCACAGCAAACCAATTAGATGTTCAAGCAGCTGAGATTTTTTCGTTTACTTGTTTGTTTGCATGCTAGCTCATTTCAGATCTTTTTAGATGTTAATACATGGAAGTTGAAAATTCATTAAGAACATATTTCAGCCATAAAGGCACTATGGTTTTTTCCTATCAAATATTTCTTTTGACATTCTGGCCAATTTCAGCTAAGGATAACTGTTTACTCTTTAGAAACATGTAATATTTTAAATAATCTTTCTATAACCAATGACAAATTTGATCATATTTGTGGGATACATGGCAAATGAAGAAAATGAAGCAAATAATGATAACCCTTCTCAGATTGAAAACAAACAGTACTCATCTTCCTGGCATTACAGAACAAACTTCCACTAACACGTTTCAAGGCATCACTCAAAATACTGGGTTTAGGACCATTTCACATGTAATTAGGCCCCACCAAAATTGAAAGCTGCAGTAACTTTAAGCCACAGCCATACCCGTGTGCATGCACTCATGTGAAAGTATCGCACACACTAAATTGCACTGAGGCCGTGAGAACATGCAACTTAGTAATGTGCAATATCTCCACCAGAGCAAGCAGAATGGGAGCTTCAGGGAAGAAGGGTATGGTGCATTCAGGAAGAGAACGACATGCTGCTCAGGGGAAGGAAAATGGTTCAGGCAAAGGTGTGCATGCTACTACTTTGGAAACCTGTGAATTGGAGAATTATCACTTCATCCATTCAGGACCAAAAAAAAAAAAAAATGCAGATGAACACCACCTCCCTATTTCGGGGGTGAAGGACAATTTTCCTACTTATGCAGTGAGGTAGGTGACTCACAAACCAACTTGATTTTACAGAATCTTTGTGAACAAAGCAAATCTCACACTGTTATGGGCAGATAATTATTTCCCTCAACCTTCAAAATACTGTATTTTTAATTATAATGAAAAGTTTTACTAACTACAATTGAGAACTAAAATTATCTAAATACAGCAAACTGGTCCAAGTGCTTTCCATATTTCTAAAGCAAGTCATCTTCCTAAACCTGACAGAGTGCTGCCAAAAGAATTCCTGCAGCTCAACCTACGATGGCATAACCCTTCTGCCACAGTCACCAGCCACCTCCCTGTTCCCCTTTCTCCACTGGTTCCTACGGCTGACTTTTAGTACTTTAAGTAAAAGTAAATCATGTATTTCCTGTATTTATGGGCAACTAACCACCATCAGTCAGGGAAGACTCTTGCACACGATGATGATGCAACATCACCTATGTAATTAATTGCATTTTCGTGCTGATACTCACTTAGGTAATATGGATAAGGTGGGGGGAAAATAAATAAAAAAGCCAAAATGACAAACAAACCAACCAACCAAAAGACAGAACTGTGGGGGGATGAAACGCAAAGGGCAGATGAAGAATTAAACAAGCAGAAAGAGTGAGGAAATATGGCCATGCCAAGAAAGTTAAGATCGGAGTGAGAAAGACCCAAGATTGCAAATGAATTAAAAAGCGAAATGGACAAACCAACTGGGCATGAAACACCAAAACTCTTAGAGAACAGAATCTCTTTTGCTAGTGAGGCATTAGCAGTATTCAAGATTACAATAATTCTCCTAAATTTTTATTTCCCACCTCATTGACAGGCAATAGCATGTGACATTCCAGCACAGAATTTTGAATTAGTTGGCTGACATGAAATAGAACCGGTACTTCACACACCAGTCAGAAACCACTATGGTCACGTCCACCATCAGTAGTGATATTTCTCTCAGGTTTTTACTGTGCTTTAGGGAATCTTCACAGAACTACTGACCTTTCCTCTCTCCTGTAGATTAAATGCTGATTCCATAAGATGCAACTAGTGAGAAGGAGCAAAGGCAGTATATGACAACAAAGCACACACAAGTGTTTAAAATAATAGGAGCATTTTTATGATGAAAGTTGCTCAAAACTGGGAAAAATGATTTATGACCAGTTTGCAAAACTGCGTTCCTTCTATACTCCAAACACTGTCAGTTCCTTTCTGGAAGGACTGCTTGGAGGCAGACAGGACTTACCCGTGAAAACTGGGGAAACTCAACCAAAGGGAGGTATCTGGGGCAAAAGCAAATGCCCAGCTAACAAACAATCACATTCACAACACAGGAAAAAGACCAATATAGCAGCAAGCCATCCCTTAGGTTACCATTGCCTTCTTGTCTCAAAAGAGGCCTAGAAAACAGTTCTTTTGCTGACTGTAAAAGATTGTTTGGGCCCTTCTTCCCACCCTTCACCACTGCTCCTCATGAAGAGGTGCCATCTCTTCAGCACTAAGGCCTGAAGGACTGGGGAGGAGAGGGCCTGCTTTCCATCAAGCTTTTGCCTTCCACAGGTGGCAAGGGACCCCCATCAGCTGACCTGCCTTCCCCAGACTAGGTAGGGCACCCACAACATTGTGGAAGGTGACCTGTCCTACCACCACCCTTAGTCCATCACCAGCATCAGCCCCACCACTGCCCTGAGTCACACCACGACCAGCAGCATCCCCGCAGCTGGAATGTGTCCTGCTGAGCACACGGCAGTGCTCCTCCCCTCGTACAGCAGTCCCCTTTATCCTGCCCATGCTCAGCCATGCTCTGGTTACTGTGGGAGGCTGTCACAGGCCTTGCTGAAGTCAGAGTAAATGGCAGTCACCGCTCTGCCCATGTCCCACTAGGACAGTCACCTCCCCAAACTAGGGCTCATGGTGCTCCTCACACAACTTGGCCTCAGTGAAGCTGTGCTAGCTGGTGTCTCCCAGGTCATCTGCTGTCTTTTACTGCTCTGCCCTTACACCACTAGGCTTTCCAAACAACCTCTTGGCTCAGACATGGCATGGTGCTCTTGTCAAATCTCTGCTCAATCCAGTCACTTGATACATGCTGCTGGCTTTTTGCCTCCCTGCTGTCCTGGATGAGTAATTTTCCTACAAAAGGCCAGGAGGGCATTTCATCCTATGGTTTGCAGCAAGTAACTCCTGGATGCCATTGAGCTTCTTCAAAACACCTATAGTGTCACCACAGCTGTGCCTATTTTCTTCCACTACTCAAGTGCAAATTTATAATCTGAGGTATTGTGACAGAAACAGATTCAACACTTGGCTCCAAGGAGGCTGGAAAGCTACTCTTGCCCTCATACAGCAAATAAATCTATTTGTGTTAACAAAGAACTGACATTGTCCTTGCAAACCCATCATCAAGGGAGTTAAAAAAATATTTATAAAATTTATAGCTACTTATAGTCCATAAAATAAAAATACATGACACAGCTCTGATGAGAGAAACTGCAATGAGAAAAGGTCTTGGCTTGATTTAAGTACTTGCTGGGTAACATCTTCAAGTTAAGGGATTTCTTGAGCTACCAAAACCATTTGTTGATTGCCCTCCTCTTCTTTCCCCCTTGTTCTTTTACTCTGAGATAAATGGCAAAAGACAAAGGCATAGACTTCCCTGACTACATCCAAGTTCCCCAGCGCTTTCCACAAACATATTTTAAATAAAACAGCAACAGAAGTGACTGAAAACATGGAAGATGATAATTTTTATGTCGTTTGGTCTATAAGCAACAGAAAGATTAACAGCGTCTTCTTCCAGGAGGATCCCTGCAGATGCAGTCTTAGCTTTTTACACCTGCTATGTCCTGCAGAATGAAGAGGGGTGGAAGCCGGAACACAGCTAATGACTTTTAAGATTTATTAATGTAATCTTTCTCTGCTTTTGGTCAACTTGAAAGCATGAGCATTTTGAGGGTGAATTCATGCTGTATAATGCTGCCATAGTCTAATGGTGAACGTGACTACAGAAGTTTTATTATTTGATAATTCACAACACAAATTGAGCCTCTTCTTCCCATCATACGACCAAGCATTAACATCCTTCTTGCAAGTGTTTTATAAATGAGGTGAACAAGCCATTTTTAGATTCCTGTAGCAACAACTCATGTTCAAAAAGAAAGGACAGCTGCTACTTTGTGACAAAAGAAATGTCTTGCACTGGTAATTGTTTTATGTATGGCGAATTGGCCAAGGTTAAACTCATGTCAGACTGCTAGAATACTCCCCATACTTACATACTGAAATTTACCACATGGTTTGAGTTTAATGCAAGCTAACCTAGCAGCATTATGGTAAAGCCTCAGGAAAAACCAAGCAAGAGAGGAACTTCTGAAAATCATAAAAGTATCACTCCTAAGAATTCAAATAAGGCACCAACTGCAGGTTACTCTAAACAAACATGAATGACTGATTCACACTACCTTAGTGAACTCAAAGACTGAATTCCCTTGCTATGACAAGCAGCTTCATATTCCACATTTTCCAGAGACTAGCTTTTTCTCATCATATCTGGAGTTACCAATTCATGCTGGCTCTTTCCTACTCATTTTCCTGTAGCTTCTCTAACATTATTTTCCTTCTTTCCTCCACTCTAAACTCTGAGAAATATCTTGGGTCACCTATGTCACATACTTCTAAATTGCATTTAATACAATCCTCCTTGCACAGTATCCATGCCCAGATAAGCCATATTCTACTTTTTACACTGATCCCCCTCTACCATGGGCTAAAGAGAAAAATTTGTGAGACAAGTTGCAGTTTCTAAATCTGCTCACATTCTTCAAAAAAGACAGAACTGAGATACTAACCATGTGATCAATGAAAATTCAATAGCAGTCACTCAAGAGAAGGGCTATTAACTTTTTGGCACAATTCCAGATTTGTTTTCTGCCTGAATTGCCCCTTCATTTTAAAGACTGCAGCAGTTAGCACTGTCGTTCAAGATCTTACACGATGTAACACAACCTCCCCATTGTCAAAAAAGCAAAACATCTGGCAAAGAGTTTGGGAAGTAGTTTTAACACATCGACAATTTAAAGTCTATTCATGTTTTGCATGTATGCTCAAGATGGCACAAAGCAGTTGTGTAAGAGGCAATGGCTGTACAAAATTCAGCATGCAGCCTGCTCACTTTGCCCAAACCATCAACGCTTTTAAAAAAGTAAGCTATCACTTCAACACCTTATTTAAAATTGATTTTACTACATTACCAACATGTTAGTAGTGTTCCACACTGCTCACAGGTGAAAGCTGATGGTTTCATTCATCTGTGACGAATGATGAATGAACATTACTGTACCACCCTAAAAATTGCCTTGTCATGGAATTTCAGTGAACCACATTTACAGCCACAAAACATCCTCCTTCAATCGCTGTAGTAGTTTAGAGGTGAAACATAAGAATGGTAACTAAGCATGAAAACTGCGGATGCACCCTGGAGGTGCAGTACAGTAGCAGTTTAAGTGAGATAAGGAGAGCATTCCACTGTTTTTCCCTTTGACGTAATTTGGTTTACAGAGATAATGAATCAGATTTCTTTCAGAGGAAACTGAACTGGAAAATACACTCCGGGAGCATATCTAATACATTCCAGGTGCAAATGGGTACTTATTCTCCAAGATTAGAGCAAATAACAGTTCAAACTGAATAATTTTGAAATGTGTACAGCACAGACTTCAGGTCCTCCATTTCAACTGTTTTGCTGCATGAATCTGCTCCTACTGAGCTGCACTAGCTGTTACTGGCAGCACAACTGCAAACACATTGCTTCCTGATGAGTTAGGGATGTCATGAACATGTCAATTTTATAAAATACTTGTATTCATGACAGCACAGACCTCTGAAATTTTTTTAGGCAAGTCCAATCAAATTGCTCTACTAACAATCACAAAGGAAAAATCATCAATGCTAGGTTCTTGAAAATCTTTGAGATTGGCAATTCATTTCTGAAACAGAAGCTACTGCAATTGTTGATTGTTTGCAGTTGAACATCAAATTTAAAAAAAAAATTTCCAGACAGCACAAGAAATCAGCAATGTACCTTATTGCTTCCTCCACAGACTGGCCAACTATATTTGAAGAGGGACCTGGCTGAGATAAAGGTGTCAGGCTTATCACCCATTTTACTGGTTTGTAGTACTCATCACTGGAGCTCAACAGGTAGAACAGCGTGGTCAAAAAAATCACCTGCAAAATGAATTGGAGTTTTAAATTAAATGGCAATAAATACTTTCCAGAATCACAATGTGCAGCTCTGCTTCAGATATTGAAATTTAATGGAAAGGAACAAGATACTCTTCCACAAGTCTGAATTTAGAGAAACACACAGAGCTAAAAGAATCATTTTCTCCCCTGCTTCACAAAGGACTTAACATTTATAGCTAAATATTGTAAAACTTATATCCATGTTCAGCCTCTTTGCAAAGTCACATTAAGATAAACAACTAGAATGTTGATCTAAATCTAGAATGTTGTTCAACATTCTAGTTGTGGGGTTTTTGGGTTTTTTTCAGCATGTTTGACAGATCAAAAAAATGGCTGAATAGTAACATCTAGAAACAAACAAAACTGCAAAATAAATTTGAACTGTCCCAACAGTCATTATGCAGCTGGGCATCAGATATGAATTACACAAAAACTAACAAACAAACTTTATTATAGGGTGGCAATCTTAAACAAATACTACTTCTGTGAGTTCGATGATGAGTCTTAGCAGAAGGGATGGCAGTTCCGTTGTTTCAGTTTAAAGACAAAAAACAATTACAATCAGATGGGATTAGCTTTCTGTATGTTGCAGTCAACTGTTTCTTTTATTTTTCTTTTCAAGGGCTCCGTAGTCTTGAGATAAGCATAAATTACAGAACTGTGTCAATCTTGAAACACAATACCTCAAACAAGAAAAACCCATTTTGTATGCTCCAAATGTAAACTGTGGCTTATATCTACTGTATCAAAAAGACTCAGATATTTTTTTCTTTGGAAGATTAGAAAGAATTCTTTCACTTTCCTTATTTCCAACCTACTTTTATGCAGGCATAAACCACATCTTCGTCTTATCACGAACCAAATGGTCTGACCTCCACAAGTCTATTACATTCCCACATTTCATTCAGTCTGTGGACACCTCATGCCCTTTTCCTTCATTCTCTCTGAAGCTGTTCAGTAAACAAAATGCAAAATATAACATGCAATACCTCATTACCGTTTTCAAGAATACCATCCATCTCTGTTCCTAATACTCAGTGAAATGTTACTACTACTTCGCCTGTCTTACACTTCCAGCAAAGTCACACTCATCTCTTCACCTACTATGACCCCTTTAGAAAATGTCAAATATTGGTTTAGGCTGTATTCCATCTTCCCAGGTGTGTAACTTCTGCCTTGGGTGACAAACCATCTATCTAATAAAACAAATAATTACATTAGGACATTTCAACAGAATGTTGTTAACATTCCTTTTGAGATTAAAAAAAAAATTAGGCCTTGCTTTAATGAGAAATAGTCTAGTATCACTATCAGTGTCAGCTATGTTTTTTTTTAGTTTCAAATAAGTAAATCTTAAAACTTGACTTAGATTTTACCATCCTCTGTAATGGTGCAATTGTGGTTATATTCTCCCTTGATGTGCTCTTACCATTTCCCCCAAGCTGCTGTACTATTTCCTGATTTTACTGGAAAACTCTGGACTGAAGCAGGCACCCAGATGGTGTTGTGTCTTCCTTCCACTGAGTTCTGCCTACAGATCCTTCTTGTAAGTGCAGTTTTCAACACAGAAAGCAGCATATTGCTCTAAGTACAGTATCTGCTCATCCTGTCTGTTCTTCCCCGTGTTTATAGAAGAAACTTGTTTTCTTAAGGACTAACAACACAACATACACATGCCCACCTGAACCGTAAAAGCCAAAGTGGTGGCTGGGAATGAACAGCAATGGAATAAAAATGGTTTTAAACTGAACTACGAGCTAGAAAAAGATATAAATCCAACTCAATTTCTGCTAAAAGAAGATGGATGTAACCACAGCTCCATAAAAAATTAAGGGAATTTTAGAATATCTGCATTTTGAGAAATTAGCGTATTTCCTTTAGCATAATAGGGACAGAAATGCAAAAAAAAAATTTGTAGCTGACTTCAAACAACTAGAATGGCCTCAATAGCACATTCAGCAGCAAAAAGATATGTATTATCTTGTATCAGCTGGAGAATTAAAGTTTTCAGACCTCTTTGACAGGATACCTGAGATACCTAACTTGTTCCCTAAGCAACAATTCAAGATCCTACTGATGACTACAGAGAGGAATTTACCAAAGACAGAACAGTAGGAACTTTCCATAGTTAAACAATCGGTGAATAACCATTCCTTGCTGTAGAATTTGTTCTGTAGCCAAAAATATTAAACACTTTGAGTTTGAGAAGGAATCTGTGGCTAAACACCCTATACCAAAATGATACATCAGCACTTCCACAGATATCAAGAAACACATGACCTAATTGATTGTGCATCAGGTCCAATGACTCAGTAGATGTTTTTCTACCTGCCTTTCACACTCAATTTTCTGCTGAAAAGCTTCTAGGTTTTTCGTGTTGAAGGTTTTTTTCACTTGCTTTGGTTTTTTTGTTTGTTCTGTTGCATGTTTTACAGCATCAAACACCTGCATGTTCTTTCCAGGACTGTAGGTGCCTGTCAGCCAAATTTCTCTTCTGATCTTTGTAACAGAGCACAAGCAGAGTGTGTGTGTGTGCTCGTGCATATGTCAGTACATGTGTGCATATGTGTATATATATATGTATACACCCACACAAAAGCACATATATACATCCATGTGCATCTGTGTGCAGGCAGGAACTTGTATTCAGTGAAATAGAAGCAGCACTCCTGTAACTAATGATCAGTTTTCAAACATCTGTTGAGGATCTGAATACAGTCCCACTGGATCACAGATGCACATGCTACACACATTGACATTCCTACTGAATGTTTGGATGGAAGATGTATTTTTCAAAATGGAGGTTCTGAACAAAGTGTCCGTTATTTCTCTATTTCGAAGCACAAATTTCTCAACCGTTTATTGAAATAATATTCACTATTTTAATTTTTATTCAAGATAAGTAAAACTGGATTGACATGTAATTAATTGAAAAGCTAACCACTTATGGCATTATCTTGCTGGAAGACTTAAATTAGTTTGTGCCACTTCAAAATAGTAAAAACTTTTCTGTAGGAACTAAAATCCTGAAAAATGAAAAAAATAAGTAGAGTTAAAGCATCTAAGCTTTAAAACACAGCAAGATTACAATTAGTTCTGCTAATCAGCTGACTCTGTAGACTGTCCCAAAAAGAGGCAGGATCATGAAACACAGCACCAGCACACAATGAACTTCGTGTAAGTCATTAGGCATCCAGAACTAAATATTTTTTCTGAGCATGAGTGCCAGGAAATCATCTGCAATTACTATCCAGTCTTGTAATTTTTAAGTAAGCTAACTTGTCAGACACTGATTTCAATATGATTTCAATATGTCATCACAGGTAAAGCTGTGGACTGAGGAAGAAATTAAATATTGTCATGCAATCTTTTCTTAACTGAAAGACAACTAGAGAACCACTTGCTGATTTCCCAGTAGCAATTTTTTCCATCTTCTGAAAGCAATGGCTTGTATAGGGATATGCTTATAAGGATATGCCATATGACTTCAGTAGTTATGTAGAGTATCACAAGATACAACTTAGTATCTTCAGGGCTTGAAACAAGAGTTTTCCATTAATAGAAGGATAGGAAGACTACCAGTTCTCTATTGCAGGAGTTACACAAATCTTGCCCTCTGTCTAGAATGCCCCCAAACAGATATACAATTTGCTAAATCTTGAAAGAATTTTGGTATTAGGTAAGCTTAGAAAATGTTTTCAATGCTTTAGGTTTCATTTTTCGTTGTTACAATATGTCCAATTAAGTTCTTCCAGTAAAATAGACCATATAAACCAATGACATACTACTTACCACAGAAAGCACAAAATTGAGAAGAGCTGTCCCACTGTGGAAGAGGATTGTCACTAATGTTGTAACTGTAGTAAATAAGAGGCTCACATTGCGACTCATCACTATCCACAGAGACTCCAAGATCTGGAAAAGGAGGGAGAAGTGAAGACAAAGTCAGGCATTGGATAGTATTTTAAGGACAGATTTGCTTAAAAATTGATTAATCTCCATCAAGCCATACAAAGATGACACTGAAAACAAAACAAAAAAATCTTTCCCTCATTCCTACATTACAGGAGCTAGTATCAAGTGTAAATGTCTACTTTATCAAAGACGAGTTTCTATGTAGTTAGTTACAAAGTTTTAGACTTTTTCTCCCAATATTCCAAATGATTTCATTTTGCAAAAAAAATCTAGTTCTAGTGACACTTGTTGATTGGGATTAACATCACTGTCAAGCAGATCTTATCTTGGGAGGGAAAAAATTCAACTTTTCAAAAGCAAAAATGCTAATACACAAAGAATAAGGAGTAACATCACAAGACAGAAATAAACCTGAAGCTTCAAATCAAAAAATAAAATTCCTACTCTTATAAATTCATCTTTAAGATGTTTCAAAGTAATGAAATGTATAATTTTTATAAGTACAGCTAAATGCACAAGTTGTGATTTTGAGGAGGGATGTATCAGTTAGTTAAGTAAATATGGAAAATATTAGACACCCTACTAAATTTTGTACTGACTTGGAGAACTGATTGCTTATTACAGATAGGAAAGACTAGTTTTGAGGCAAAAACGAAGGCACATGGAGGCATCCAAATACAACACGCAGTAGTTTTATAACAAGTATTTAATCCAGAAGTAGTACAAATTTATTAACCAAAATGATTCAAACATAGAAAAGAAGCAAGGTGACAAACAAACAGCCATAGCTTCTTTCAGACTAACTGGAAAAACTGTACAAGCTCTGACAAAAATTTTTCTCCAGGTTCAAAGCTCTAAGTGAAGACTTTAAAATTAGCAAGTTACTCTTAGTTTAATGAATAACAATTAGATTGAATTAAAACAACAAACAAAAAAACCCAACCTAGTAGGTATAATTTATAGAGCACACAAAGGAGTATGAGCCACATGATCACTTCTCCTTAAGAATTGCGTGAAACATACTAAATATAATTATTGGGAGGGAATAACTGCTGGGGGAAATGACACAGAATTATAACACAGAAAAATGTACTTAACTCATGGTTCTTGCTATTTAATGGGCATCATGAATGTTAAAGCTCATCTTTTGTACAGATTTTATTAGTCTCTCTTGAGAATTCATGTGATGTTAGAAGTGAAGAGGATGCTCTGCTGAAAAATGTTCTGCAACTGGTACCTGTCCCATTCCTTCTTCTACATTATATGAATCCATTCTAGGGGTGTAGCAGTAGTATAAGTCCATGCAGCCACCAGGCAATGTTAGTAAACATGCATTATACTATGAGGACTGTAAATCCAGAGGACATTGATTTTTGAGGGAATGATTTGTTGGTATTCAGTAAAAATAGTACTGTTATTGCTAATAGCAATAGTTGTATGCTAACTGTGCAAGGCTCCAGTTCAAGATGTTTAAGCCTTTTACTAGGAGCTGGAGTGTGAACAGAAGCTTAGTGCCACAGGTCCTCTGTTAGGATGCGGAGTTTGATCACAGAACAGCAGCAAAGGCCTTCAAAATACAGACACAGCTTGAAAACAAAAGCCCCTGAAACACAAGTAGTTAGTTGAGGAAGAAGGCATTGAAGATGCACAACCTGGGAAGACTGCTTTTGCTTAAGAAAATGAGGTAGCAACTAAGGTGAAAAAAAAAACCTAAAACAAGTAGGTAAGCAACAGGACAAGGCACCTGTCATGGCCTGGAAAAGTAATGCCTCTCCCAAGTATCACAGCATATAGTCCAGGGCAGATGTCAAAGGGTGAGAGTTGTCCAGAACAAAAATACCTTATGAAAGGACAAGCTCCTCAATTTCAGGGAAGATTATGTCAATTTCAGTTCCAGCTTTCCTATCTAAGAGTTCTTGAGCCACTTCATTTTGCTTTCTGTGACTCAGACCATTAAGGATAGCCCCTATTGGTGCCAACTACATACATTTTCACAATGGTATTCTATCCTCACAGCACATCTAGGGCATGACTGTTAGGGACTGAACACTTTGAATACATAATGATGACAACTAGGAGACTGTAAACCAAACCATTACCATGAAGCGGGTTATTAATGAAAACCAAACTTTACAAGACCAATTTTAAATAGTAAAACTATCCTGATTTAACTGTCTTACAAATACTAATCACAGCAACTGTTAATACTTGCAAGACATAAGCTGAGCTGATACTGGCGAAGGTTTGCAAGGAGAGGGGCTTATTCCATCTGCTAGAAGAGAGCACACACACTTGGTGGGGACTGGGAAAGTTTCCTTCAAAACAGGATGTGTTCTTCCAGTATTAGTTGCATTTGTTTATCACTTGCCTTAGAAGCTTTAGCCTGAGGAGTCAATAACTAAGAGTACACAAAAGCAGGTAGTTTGAATGCAGTTATCAGGCGGTTCAATCACCATTTGGAATAGTTCTCCTAGATATGGTTCTCCTTGTTTGGTGGAGTCATTGATCAGAACTATTGAACTAGTTATCACCAGCATCTGCTTTAGAGTAAATGCAGATAGTGCAGATAGCTTTGGTATGTCTTTTGAAAGCAAGTGCATCTTTTAGGACTTGACTCCAACTCAGTAATTCCTCTTTAGGCATATGTATCATTAAAATTTCAAGATACATGTTTTTAATAGCTAGGATGAGAATACAAACATAGCACACATTAATCATTACGGAACACAATATCAGAACATGCTGAAATACTTCAATAACATTCACAGAATCAAAATACATGCACCCAAGAGTTCAAGTTCATTATGCCGTTTGATCCCGGAGCATACTGCAGCTGAGTTGATGAGTTCACTTATTATGCATAAACAATTTTTAACACTTTGCCAGCTAAGTTCTCTACAATACAACTAAGCATGACTATTTAAGCAATAAAGACACTTAAATATTACTGTTACTAGACAACTGAAAAACACATCTCTTTCCCCAAAACACTGCTTTGTAAGATTATAGAGATCATTAATAGATCTATTAAGGCAATAAAACTGGACACAAAGAGATATTAGGAAAAAACCTGTCCTTCTCTACACTTTTTTTTTTTTTCTGTTCAGAAAGACATTATCATCCTGACAACTCAAAAATGACAGCAGGAGAACAAGTCAATAAACCTTTAAGATAAAAGACACGCAATGGACACGGTGAAGAAAAATACAATACCAAAAGCTTCCTGCTCCAATTAAAAGCTGATTTCTAAAGAAATATTTACCCATAAAGTTCTGGGTTAACCCTTCAGGGCTCAACAGATGATTTTTGAAATCTTTATGATTGGCAAACCAAAGAAATTATGCTGCAGGATAGCTGTTTTGCCTCTGTTTCACGTAAATGTCAAGAAAAGACGCTTTTTCAAAAATCAGCTGTTGAGTCCTGGGGTTTTATAAGTACTTGAAGAAATTATGAGGGTCAGAGAAAATATTAGGACATGTAGTAACTCAGTGAAATTTTTAAGAAACTGAATTGATTTAAACTACACAGATCAGTCACGCTAGAGGGACGGAAAGAGAAACCTAACTAAAGTTTGCTGTGTACATCACAATGGAAGGTCTTCCTGTCTGGGAAATCTCTGAATGAGATACCACCTGCTGGTGAAATGTTGAATATTCTTGAGCAAGAAGCAAAAGGATCAATTTAAGGAGACATTAACAATGTCTGCTATACAATCAAGGGAGCTCTGAGTCACCATACACAGATTAAGCCAGCAGCGATTTTCTTTTTCAATGCTACAACCATTCAAGAAATGGAGGAAAATGGTATGTATGGAAAACCAGCTGAGAGGGAAAAGAATGAGGCTTTTTTCTTTTTCAGAAATCAAATCTTAATACTCCAGCCATGTACTGTGTATTTCATTCATTTGATAAATTACCATAGAGTCTGGGATCTAAAATATAAGGCATAAGTGAGGATCCACTCTTGCTTTCTCCTCCAAGAATATCTGGGGTTTTAACAATACTGCTTCTAATAATATTGCAAACAGACAGCAGTGCTGCTAACATCAAAACTTTTAGGGGAGAAAAAAAAAAGCAAACTGATGACTTAGAAAAGCTTATCTTCAGACAATTTACATGTTCATATAGTATATTATTTTAAAATAATTAAGGTCTGTCTACATTAAACTAGAACTAAGCATAACTGCTATAATGAACAGCACATTTTGAGGGGGGGAAGTTTTCCAAGCTTTACCTGATAGTCATAGTTAAAGTTCTGAATAGATATTGCTGCACATAAATGAACACCAGTAATTCCTCAGCATAGCTACATCAGTGATCTAATTACACGCTTTCAACTCTTAAAATGAAAGGTTCTTTCACTAAAG
Organism: Serilophus lunatus; assembly: GCA_013399895.1. Taxonomy (NCBI): domain Eukaryota; kingdom Metazoa; phylum Chordata; class Aves; order Passeriformes; family Eurylaimidae; genus Serilophus; species Serilophus lunatus. Next base: position 303,453 of record VXBA01001887.1, on the reverse strand, counting down.
AAAAAGCCTGAAGTGAAACACTTACATCTGTCTTCTTTTAACGTTTTCCTTACAGCAAATGCTCCTTCTCTTATTAAAGAGAAAGAGTACTTCCTATGATTTCCATCAATGGAAAAGAGCTTATCTGCTTGTGTTTGTAGCATGACACAGTCAAACAGCTGTATTTTCAGAGAACACTGTCATCTGTACTATTCCAAAGTATTTCAGAAAACCAAGGGGCCAGTGAGACAGTTATTTTTTAATAAACCCAATCTATGCATAAGTATTTATTACATATAAGTAGTGTAATCACACTTTTTTCCCCAAAGTAGAGAAAATCTCATTATAGCTGCGTATCGACTTCTTTACACTCCTTTACAGTTACCACACTGACGTTAAACTATCTGTATGTAAAAACACTGTCAAAGCGGTTTGGGAACAGTACTGTGTCTTGCTATATTCTTAAGAATTGCAGGTTAGCATTGACTGCAAGTGTCCAAATGCAGAAATATCCTACAGTTTTAATTATAATGAACATGTTTAAACATCATCTCTAACCACATTTCATTCCCCTCCATAGAAAACACAGTCAAGAAAAAAAAAAAA
>VXBA01001887.1:263512-299223 GCA_013399895.1 Serilophus lunatus | reverse complement strand
CAGCGGGATGGCCACACTGCTGCCAGTGCTGGGATCAGGGACACGACGGGTGCGGGGTCACTCCTGACGCTCCCCGAGCTCCCGCTGCAGGTGGGGTTGCGGGGGGGAGCTGCGGGTGACTTGGCCCGGTCAGGCGCGGCAGGGCCCCATGTGCAGGTGCTGTGCAGGGCCAGGCTCGTCCCTGTGGTGTGGGGTTCTCCTCCCATGCCGTGAAGGGATGGCCCATCCCGGCCCTGCACGGCAGTGCCAGGAGTGCAGCAAGCTGGTGGTGCCGTGCCATTCCCTTGCTAGTGCCTGTGAAGCCCCCTCGCTTTGCAATGCTGCCACTGCATGGCTTGGATTGTGAACGGGAAATGGCGCACGCCTGGCAGGCGCAGCGCAGCCCAAGGTGTACACACAGGGCTTCTCTTGCCGCCCGCTGCTGTGGGCACCAGGGCCACCGCCGTTTCGCTTGCTGCCACAGTGTGGGCAGGGCGCCAGTTGTGCTTTAGTGGGGTTCCACAGTTGATAGAGCCCGCAGACAATAAAACAGTTTGCTGTTGTTCCCTATTAAGTCTCTCATCGTCGTTGTGCCCCCTAGTATCCAAACTAGGACAGACAAGTGTTTCAGAGAAGGATGCCAAAATTCTATGTAGGCAAGTTTAAGCAAGCCGATTGACATTAACAGATCCCATCTTAATCTTTAATAGCAAGAGACTTCTCAAGTTCTTAACTCTGACTTTTATAATAAGCATTCCACTACTTCTGTTAGAATTTTCCAAACCTTTAGCCTTACCAGCCTGCATTCACAATGACAGTAACTTTTTTGCCATATATGGAAACTAACATTCCAAGTGAGGTTCCTGCATTGATTTATCTAAGAGCGTTAAATTTTCTGCTTAGTACAATTCCCTCCATATGCACTGTTACTCTTTGTGATTCACAATTAGCAATACTCTTTAACAGTCCACAGCTTCACAAAGATCTTTCTTCTGAGCTGGCAATTTATTTAGAGCAGAAACATAAGAGTACTCAAAAATCTTCCTGCAATAGGGCCTCTTTAGCTGTAATCTGTATGAAGACCTATTATCTCTTCAGCTAGTTCTATTTCTGAAGACAACTCTTTCCATTAATTGGGAGATTTAGATACTCTTTTTAAATTTTGTAACATTATTCACACATATTTCAAATTAAATGTTGTTCAGCAACTATACTGTTGCAGCACCTCAGGCCTCAGGTGTTGATAAATAAATGATTTGAAGACATTTCTCTTCAACAAATTCACTAGAACTCAAAAACAAAACTCTACACTCGAGTGGACTAGAAAAACACACTTTGATTGCAGAATTATGCCATAATCATCCAAATGGTTTATTATTTTGTTACTCCTTTACTTCAGTGGGTACACAGATGTGACAGTAACTGATCCAGCACAACATTCCTACAACCTTTTAAAATACATACCACTTGCTTAGGAAGTAGAGGTTAATGGCTGAATCCACATTTCATCATCACTTTTTTGTCAATTCTACAGCTTTCATGGAAGGGTATCCCCTCAGTCTGAGTTCTTCAATCACCTACAGACTAGTGCAACACTATGCAGACCTCAAAAGGAAGTGCAATTATTATGCTCATAGAACTGAAAGAGTGGAGAGTTTGAAAGCTGTAGAGTTAGATAAGGTACAGATGTCCTACACGCCACACTGTCATCTAGTTTACCAGTTTTCAGGTACATTTAAAGACCACGCGAGACTATTAGAATACTACAGAAGGAAATAGCCAGGTCAAAAGCACTTGTGTGAGACATTCACACGGATTTAGACTATGACAGAAGGGCTGAGATTGGGAATAGACTTTGGAAGAATTACACATGGGTCACAGATAATCAGTTGCCCCCTAGCATGTCAACGGTGACAGAGTGTCTAGTTTGCAAACAGCAGCCAGACGAAGAACAGACTTCGAGACAGTAGGCAGTGAGCATCAGTGCACTCCTGAAGCTTTTTCTACCATTATGATTGGTAAGAAAGCTATTTCTTAACCTACCAGAAGAGAACCTACAAGACAGAAGCTTCACGGCATTTCCTCAAGTAACAGCTGCAGGAAGGAAATCCCACAACACAAACACAGGCGCAGCCTGTCCTGTAGTGCAGCAACAAAAGCACTCTACAGCACAGATAGCCCTTCCAAACAATGCAATGCTACAGACCACCTGACATACAGGTTAGGTTAGAAGAAGCAACAGGTTTATCAGTATAACTGATAACTGCATCAAAAGTAGGTGCTTTTCTTGGTCAATCACTTAACACTGAATACTCTCAAGTGTATAAGGCCAGAAAAATCTATTTCAGATCGTTTTACTTTTTCCTCAGTGGTCCCACAGTCCTCAACAGTATCATACTATCTCTCAACAGGCTCCCTACAGCATTATCTTCTGAGAAACTGGTTCTTTCCACTTCAATTTTGACTACTATACTTGAAACTGTTATTTCTTTAATACAGAGATCTTGGAACTTTAGAGGTACTTGAGAAACTACTATATAAAGAAAAGTGTTAATGTTATAACTGCAATTATTTAAATATACAGAATTATTTCAGGGGTATGACTTCTGGATTTTAATATTTCCATTGCACAGTATCTAATTAATTGCTTTTTCTTTTAAAAGGCAAACAGCACTGGAAGCATTAAAATCATTTAACTCTTACAAACTTCTCAAGATTCAGTGTATAGGATCCATTTTAAGATGGCTACAAAAATGCACTGTAATAAATTTAACAAACCAACAATTTCTTTCTCATAATTTATAATTAAAAAAAGTTACACAAATCATGCAGAATACCAGTCTTCTTTTCCTAACATCTCAAAACTAAAAAAATTTGAACAGAAACCGCTAAACTATGAAATACTGAATATATAAATTGAGAAAATGCTAAATAAAATGGCATACATTAAAAACACAACCCACTACTCAAGTGAAGGACATAGCTCTGGCTGTACTCAAACAATGATTTTAGAATGATCTATTTTATACACTTGAAATTTATACCAATGTATTATTATGTCCTTTACTTAGCATTCCAACTTTCTGCTAATCTCTTTCTCAGAAATGCATCTTTAGCATAATTATCTCAGAGTATTAAGTGATAGTTTTTATGAATGCCATTTAAGTAAGTTACCCACCTTCACAAACCAAGAGTGATAAAGCCTGTCCCAGAGCTCTAGCACTTGTTTTTCAATCACAGCAGTGTTATTCACTTTTTCTCCTAAAATCTTATGGAGCTGAAACATACAGAAATCTTTTATTATACAGGACGGAATAAAGCAGGCATCTACTGATGAACTCCAAGATCAATGAATCACATAGGAGTGTAGGCACGGCCCAAACCCAAATTATTGGAAAATAGGAGTATCAGTATGAAATACACAGTTCAGGCAACATGGTTCACAAAACGAAGACTGTGTCTGTTAAAAAACCCACTCTGCTGCACTAAGCTAAGGACTTCTTTCTGCACTGAAAAACCAATGCTGTCTCTAAAATGTTTAATCCAAAATTCTTGATCATCTCTTTAGAGTAAATATTTCAAGTAATTTGACATGTGTGCTTGATATAAAAATATATAAATAAGGATCTTGACAAATTCTTTTGAAGAAATCTAGCTTAACTAAATAAATTATGATTAAAAAAATATCCAATCTACCACACCCAGGCCATGTAGAAATTAGAATACAGGGGGAGGGGAAGGAGTAGTGGTGGCATTAAAATTCTACATTGTCTATAATATGAGAGCTAAAGCCAGGCAAAGAAAAATTACTCCATTTTATTTGATGCATTTTCACTGGAAACCATTAAAATGACAGATTCTTCAGCTCTTAAAAATAAATGATCCTCTAAGTAGAAAAGATTACTGAAATCACTCTCACTGTTTCTTCAATTCTCAAACCAGAAAGTAGAAAGAACAGATCTGTCAACCAGATGGTTAACCACACAGAAAAGAACTACTGACAAATACATTTTTATTTGGTTTTTTTATGAAATACAAGAAATAAAAAAATAAAATTAAAAAGTGCTTTAAGAGCTCGCTCTACCTTATGTGTAATCCATTCTCGGCCATATTGGTATACATTATTCGCTGCTGAATTGAGGGCCTTCTGAATTACCTGGGCTTCTGGAAGCCAGCTGGGGAGGGAGAGGAGGGGGTTAAAGATGGAAAATGAAATTAAATGCTATGTATTTTACCCATTTCATTACACCCAAAACACAGTGTGTTGCAAATCAACATCTTGAAACAACAACACATCATTATGCTTAAATGCACATAAACTTATTACAACTAGAATATTCCTTCTACATATCAAGGAATCCATTTTCTCATAAACAAAGCTCAATTAAATCCAGGGCAAGTCCTTGCACTTGAAATTCTCCAAGGCTCCTGAAACCTTAATTAAATCAGCTTCTCAACTTTTTCAAGAGAGATCTGCTCTTCAATCCCTATGTGTGCTAGTCACACTACATTCTTAGCAATTTTCCTGGTGTTATATTTGTTTGAAAATACTATATGAAGCAGTCTCATCTAGCTGCAAACACATCCTTCTGAATTACAAGCTGAACATAAATTGCTAACAGGTCCTCTGAAAAAGCAACCAGTTGAAAATCCGTTTGGACACCAGTTATTTCTACATCCTCACCAAACTACCTGCTTGTGAATTTTTTCAGGGATTCACATCAATTTCAAGCAATGGATCCTACTGAGTTGCCAGCATTTCAACACTTGTGAATACAGGGCATACAATTTCTGCTTTGACCTTCTTTTTGAACCTTGATTCAATGGCACTTGCTGGAGCTCTTGCAAGACAAAAACCCCACCATTCGGGACATTTGTTCACCTGACTGAAGATCAACACAGAAGCTCTTCTGTCTGTATAACCCTCCAGAAATATTCTGCATCGGAATTCCAAGACATTTCAGTTACTCACCACTAAACATAATCTGAGCATCAAGCTCTGAAAGCTGGTGAGTCTTGATGGATTTAGCAAGAGGTACAGTTACTCTTAACGAATTATAAAGATCTAATACAGAGCGGTTTGGATGTTTCAAATTTGGATGCAAATGCTGGAAGTAAAAATTTAAGCTAAAATTCTGCTAATTACTCAACTAGTACTCCGGTGTTTTCATTATGTGAATAAGTTTCTGACAGTCAGATTTCCATTTAGTCCTATCTTACAGCAAAACAGGAAGGCCAAACAACACAAAAAAATGCCACAAAGGAATAAGACACATTTTAAGTGCTTTCCATTCCCTTGATTATGATTACTTAAGTAGTGCTAAAACACTTACTACTACAGCAGTTATTTACTACATCCTTTTAGTTCTGATTTTGTAAAATCATTTTGCTCTTATAATACAGCATGTGCTTTCTTTCCATACTGTTAAACCACCACCACTTTTGTTTAGAATGTGCCCTTGAAAAAGTCAACTATTCCTGCCAGGGAGACAATTTTTTTCTATTGGTATTAAATTGGTATCTCACCTTTACCGAATGTTCGTTTAGCTGAAGCAGAATGAAAGCCATGGAACACTCCCCCCTTAAAACCACAGTCTTCAGTCTCACCTATTCCCCCTCCGATGTTCATGAAATCATTTCCTTGCTCACCAGTATGTCCTTGTTTTTCTCTAGATGCATTTCTCTCAAAATATTTTTACTCCCTTAGTATTTGACTTGGTGTTTATTTTAATTGTTACATAGACTAAACCTTACAAACTTCCCACTACATACACGACACACGTTTACTCTTAAGAGGAGCAGCCCTTCCCAACCGATTCATACGAAACTCTCCCCATTCACCATTCTTTCCACCCTTGAACTCTTTTTCAGTACACTCCAAGAACACTGTTTTCAATTCCTATTCCCTCAAAGGCATTCTGCAGCCAGCTCTCCACATTGAAAAAAATAATTCAGCCCTCATCTTGCAATCTTCTAGAGTGAGCATTCTTTGCCCATACTTTTCTTTCACAAGTAAAAGGGAAAAAATATTGACTTCTTTTTTCTCCGCACTATGTTTCTTTTCCGCAACTGAAGTTAGAGAAGCTCATACAGCTCTCCTTCTCCTCCAAAATCCAAGCAGTCCTCAAAAGAGATACCACTTTATGCATTTCTCTGGAGGACTGTCAAACATTCCTGTTGCCTGAGAATTTAGCTTTTACATCTGCCTGCAAGAGTCACCCCCTTTTCATTCACATAGGAGATTTTTTGAAATTAAAAACTATACATAAGAAATCCTGAAAGCTTGTTCATCCACCCTGTACTAGTCACTTAATTTCAGTATTCTTACTTTGCCCATTCTGGGTGACTGGCTACTGTCTCATTGATCAAGCTGCTTGTGACTTGAATCATGTGAACACTCTCTTGATGTACCTAAATTAAAAAGAGAGACGAGAAATGTTATGTAACGCAAACTATAACTCTTCCTACATTCAGAAAGACTTTTTTTCCTTTTCTTTCGAGGGATGGAGAGGAGGATGGTAGGTGGAGGGGGCAGTCTGTACATTTAAGGAATAATTCTTCCAATGCAAATAACCCATTCTGAAGAATGAAGTGACATTAACCCAAAAAAACCCAGACATTACAACAATAATCTGTCTGTTCTTACAATTTTCATCACTAGCAATAGCAAATGGAAATTTAAACCTTATCACGAGTGGAGAAAAAAAAATTTAACAATACAGCAGTTCTGTCAAGGGAAGTACTAAAGTACAAAGCACAGTTTCAGATATGCCTTTTAAGTCACGGATCAAAGAAGTGTAAAAATTACTGAATGCTTAGCTCTAACATAACCAGCCATGTTATGAAGCGCCTCACTAAATTAATTCTTCAATAAGAATGATAAAAGGCAACCTTTACAAATATCTTAATAGTCTTCTAATGAACAGAAGGAAGGTTTAGGTATGAATGTTTGCATAACTTCTAAAGCTTTCAATTTTCAGTACTCAGTATTATATGACTACATTTTGCAAAAAGGATATTGACATCAGAATCCAATGATTTTTATTCTGCAACTGTATTCAAGTAAAACATTCAATCTCCATTGACTGTTTCAAACATGAACACAGCTCCATTAAGGAAAAATAAAGTGAAAAAAAATACACGAGTGACCTCTTCTGGTGAGCAAAAAAAATCCCACCCAACCACAAACCAAAAATCAGTTTTGGAAAACATCTGATCATGAATCTCGGCACATTTAACTCAGCACAGGGTACCATTAGGTTATAGCAGGTAATTACACAAAAAAAAANAGGCAAAAAAGAAGAAAAAAGGAGAAAAAAAAAAAAAAAAAAAAAAAAAAAAAAAAAGGCAAATAACTTTTTTCCAAAAATGTTTCTGATGCAAGGTAAATTCAAAAGAAAAAGCTCTAAGTGGCTCTGCTGTTGACATGGAAAGTGTAACAGGATGAAAAATAAGTCTATTCTTGTAATGTAAAAGCCATTAATTCTTTTACTAGAATTAATTTTGTATTTCCAAATGTCTGTATGTTACGCTTGTCATATATGTAAATAAACACAGAAATCCAAAGAAATATAAATATTGAGATTTTGGTATATTTTATAGCCTTGGAATTGTGACAAGTCAAACTAAGAGAGCAATTAGTTACTAAATATTTAGAAAAATTCTTTATACAATCTAGTATAAATATCAGTAACCTTCATCACCACTGAAAATAAGTTGTATGATGACATTCATTAGCATACTGTACCTTTGCAGTAAGAAGCAAGGCTAGTAGAAGGGTTCCTATCACTAGCAAAAATATTATGAAAATGCTGATTATTTTATCTAGCATTTTCTCCAGCCACACGATCATCTGTGCAGAAAAAAAAAGAAAAAAATTATAGCATATAAATCAATCTTTAATGAAAGTAATGCTATATGACAGTATTGTTATTTTTATTTACAATCACCATACAAAATCAGGCTCTAATCAAACAGCATTTATGCCCAAGCTTGGAGATGAACAATTAACAAGCAATGTTAGCATGATTAAGGTCATGGTATGACGTGATTTTGCAAAAAAACATTTACACATTACCACACAACATGGCAAGCTCTCTGCAAAGCAAGCTGTAATTCAAAGGTTACTTACTAGACCTAAGGGAGCTAGCATTCATGCCAGAACCCAGAAATTTGCCTTTGTTTCTTGTCATTCAGCAACTTGGAAACTTACAGATACTGTCTGCAAAGGACTTCAAAGTTAAAGGTGCACTGTAAAGCACAATCATAACTTTCAGATTTGGATAGCTAAGAGACATATAAATGACAAATGAGGTATTTTTGCAAGCAATAAAATTTTTAGAGCTGCTTATTACCTTCTGAACTGAAATGGGATGGGGGGGTTCCATATTATTGAATATCAGGCTAATTATTTGGCACTATTTCAATCCACTTCCAATCTCAAAAGGATGCTCAGCATTAAGCATGCATCAGCTAAGCCTATTGACACAGGAAACAGGCATGTATCTTCTTCTGTTAGTTTACAAAAAAGGCCCATTCTATATATCTGCCCACAAACAAATAGTGATAACACTTAAGATCAGAGAAATTCTGATAATGTCATTCAAAGCAATAAAACTGCTCAGTCAGACAACTTTGCAGAGTGCTCCAGAATAGTGCAAGCTGAGCTTCATCCCATATACAAATTGACTGTTTACATAAAAAGCTGTGAAAGCCCATGCAAGTATGATCAAATACATTTTTCTAGCTCACATATCAAGGCTATTTCTACTCCATCTGGCATTACTGCAGGAAAAAGCAGCAGCAGCACAACTGTAAAATTTGTGCTTTATGAGGACTGAGGTCAAAGTCAATGTGTAGTAGGTGAAAGTACTTTCGAGTACTAGTTACATATTCAACAATTAAGCTGGTAACTTTTTAGTTAGAGGTCTTGCAAAACTACTAATATGCACACTGATGGTTTACATTAGTTCTTTCTTCATTATACACCCTATCCCTACACACAAAATTGGCCCAGGAACAACTAGCTTCTACAGACAGCTGTGCAATGATTCAATTAGTTAACACGGAAGTTAGATTTCCCATTTGAAAAAAAGTAAGGTTTTTTTCTTTTTGGTGTTCATCCTGTAGCATCTGAGCAGTTAATGTACATTAAGCAATTATTTCTAAGCTTCAAATTTTTACAACCAGCTCCTTGTTTGATCTAAATTGATCTAAATTTGATCTAAATTAATGCAAGGATTATATTCAGCATTTTTGAACTGTTGTTCAAATGACGATGAAAACTAGAAGAAGGAAAAATCCTTCTAAAAGTAACAAGGTGTTGAGCCAGCAAGTTTTTGTAACAAAATCTGCAGTATATTAAGAACTGTAGAAGGGAATTAAGAGAAAGTGAGGGAATGTGCAAAATCTTTTGTAGTAGATATTTGTGCCACTTTTTTTCAGCATTGCTGAAATATTTGAGCCATCAAAAACATCTTGCCAGCAGCTCTTTGAAAAACCTTGAGTAACCCTTATATAGGGCTGTTACTTCTTTGGAAACCAGATTGAAACAGGATTTGCTGTGTCTTTCCAAGCCTCATGTACAGCTAATGATTATGCAAGAAAAGCAAGAATTAAAAGTGTCTGTTTTAAATGACAAAAATCAAAAATATCAGTGAAAAAATACTGCATGGGCAGGGGATGGAAATTTTGTAAGATGGGCTTCAAAATGGCATCAATAAAAATTGTTATTTCAGACAAAGTTCAAGCTAATTATCTACTTTAAAAAGAAATCCAGTAGTCTAACATACAGCACCTTAATCAGATTCACTGAATACATGTAATTGGAAGGATTTCCAAGCATGATTGTGTGAGGCGTAACCTCAGTGGAGCTAAGGCTGAATGTTTTAGGTGTTTTACCATGTAGCAACTACTGGAAGGTCAAGGTCCAAAAGATTAGGATGAGGACTCTCTCCAAGATATCACATGACAAAAGTCATGTCAAGTACCTTTTCTTGACACTCCTTACTGTGGGTTCAAATATGCCTAGACAGCAGCACACATAAAGCCTGAATTACCTTTAATCTAGTTAGCAAAATGATGGCAGCACTGATGATGCACTGCTACAGGCAGCAGCCTTAGCCATGCAAGCCCGCCTTGTCTTTATTTACTCGGGCAAGTAGCCCAAGCAAGCTAGATGAAAGCCAGCTTTGGTAAGGTACTGCAATTACATCTCAACATAGTCTTAAGGAGATTCAAGTTGTACAACTGGCACAGACATAATGCAGGAAAAGACTGAATTGGATTGAGTTTCCTAGAATTAAGAGCAGATGCACAACATCCCCTTAGGGCTGTATCTACTCCTTCTCTTGGTTTTTTTTTACTATGAAAACTACCTTTCTTCCCATTAACCCACAATACTTCCTTAGTAAGCACTCACCTTTGCACACTCATGCTAAGTAATGCACAGATGCTATGTTACTGCAGATAAGCTACTCTTACTCTTTGAGCTTGTACTTACCATTGAGTCAGGTTCACACTTCACTCTTAAACCAAACCCTGTCAATCCTCCCTTTACATCCTTCCTGTAAACCATGGGCATGCACACAAAGATAAACATGTACCAACTAAACACTAGTCATCAGCCAGAGACCATGAAGTCTTATATTTAGTTCCAAGCTTCTAATCTAAATGTTAGTCAACAGCAGAAAGCTGAGGCTGCCACAATATCCAAAATTATGCAAAGGTAAAGAAAAGCCAGGCTCCTAAGCTACAGAAGGTCACAGATGTAAAACCAAACTGAAATGTTTCTGATTTGTGATAGACTGTCCACAAAAATCCAGCCTTAATTGTCAGTTTTGAAGGAAAAGGTTATCAAACTTTTTTTTAAAAATTTAGCTGACTATAGAAAACAATTTTTTAAGATGAGTTACATTCTATTATAGAAAGGTTCTCAATAATTTGCAAGTACTCATGCTTTCAACTTTTGAGTGATGATACCAACTATATTACACTACACTGCAATGTAACTACAGTCCATGCTCAACAATCAGAAATCCTACTATCTAGACAGGCTCTCCACATGATGCAGTATGATACATCATCTGTGAATTAATATTTTCATATTTCACACTGCATAGCCATCAGAACAATAGTTTTTCTAGTATGTTTGATTTACTGCATTATCCACACAGTGAAGAAGACCTGAGCATCTACTTAGTTTTCAATTAAGCCTACATAAATCTACCAACAAGGACTTTTTTTATTCTGCGAACAGCTCCACTATTTATGAGGATTTTTTCGCAAGACACTTCTTAGACTTGTTGATACTTCCCTTTAGTTCAGTTAATATTTGAGAATATCACCTTAATAATATCATCTGATGAGGAAAAAGGGGAAGCCTGTAACCAGAACACATCCAAGAGTACTGCTGAAATGAGTCAATTGAATAGTTAAGCTAGAAGAGGTAGGGAACAATCTATATGAGGTCTCAAGTCTATTTACAGCAGTGTTCCTCCAACAATAGCAGAATCTAGTAATTTTTTATAAAGAGTCCTGCCTCCTTGCACAGATAATGTTATAAAGAACAAATCATGCTAGCCCAATTGAACCTATTCTATATTTTGGGCTACATACACCATGAATAGGAATTAAAAAGCCAAGGTTTATCACTAGCAGCCACAATCAACCATCATTTCAAACCCTACCATAACCAGGTGATGTATTTTCAAATTTCCTGCTAGATTATCAGAAATTTATCTTGGTGTTCTCCCTTTAAAGATAGGCATAAAAGAGAAAGATACAAAAGGAATCAACCTTTTAACTGCATCCAGTGTTCGGCATTACAAACCTCCTCCTTTCTTTGCCTCTGGTAGAGTATGACCTTTGTTTTTTAATTACTAAAAAAACCTCCACCCAAACAAAAAAAACCCACCAGCACAACAAAACAAACCTACACAGTTTTTTCCATCTTGATTATAATATTACTACAATATGTTTATGCACAGCAGTCAACACTGCATGTAACACAATAGCACTTTCAGGATTTCTCTCTTTGAAACTTCCAAGTAATCCAATAGTTTTCAAAACTAACTCCTAGAAACTAAATAACCTTCCTGTTAAGAAACTATATCCACAGAGTTTTGTCAAATCTCTCAACTAAGAATAAAATCCAAACTGTTTAAAGCAATTGCAAAATTAGTTTTGCAACCTATCAATATTAAGGAAAAAAAATCATCTACACATGTGAATTTTCAAACAAACAAAAAACCAGCCAAACAACAAATTCAGAGCCAGAAAAAAAGTTGTTGAGACTAAACCTTCACCTGTGGCTCACTGAATTCTGCTCCTCACCTGAACTGTGCTAACAAATCATTATCTAACTAAAAAAAACAAAGGGTTGTGGTTGCACGTATTCACTAACTACATGCCAAAACACAAGACAAATATTTCAAAGACAAGAAATAAAAATGTGATTTTAAACCAGGAAAACTATAGCATGGCAAAAGAACATTTAAAAATTCCCCTCTTAATGGACAATTGTAACTGAATCATGAAGCAAGTAACTCTACCCTCTTGTTCATAAGCACAGAAAGCCCCCCAACATACAACCCTGGGTTCATTCATTAAATGCTGCAAGATCAAACTGTCAAAATTCATTATAGCTGCTCAGCCCAGACACCATATCAGCATTATTCCACAGCAGACATCAGCTCTGCAGCCCCATTTCATTGTTTAGAAGAACCTTTTATATTTTATCTCATACTAGATTTTCACCTATAAAACTCCAAGGTTCTGCAGCCAAGGCATGTCTCAGAGAGACACTACTGCATTGAAGAGTTGTCTAGATTTCAGACGCACACGAAGCCAAATCAGTTTTAACATCTCTCGCAATGCCAGTTCCTCAGAGAACAACAGTTAAACTTAGTTGGCCAAGGTGAACAAAGGGAATTGGGAATAACAATTCTTACAAAACACATCACACCATTTCAAAAGCCATACAAAAAAACCCCAAAATATTTTAGCTATACCAAGTACTTAAATTATATTTGATTTTTACTAGCCTTCACTTCTTTGTTGTGAAGACTGTTAGATTCAGCAGTGACTGAAACCAGTCCACTCACTATTTGCAAGCCCTTTCACTCACAGCTTTACAACTGTGCTTTTATGCACCTTCCCCACTTCTGCATCAATTCAGTTACGTGATGCTCTGAAAAGACAACAGCTCTACAGACAGGGAGAGAACTGGTTTTGCTACTCGTTCAAGTGGGGACGGGGTGAGGATCAACCGTTCTTAAATAGAAGTGCCACTAAATCAAGCTGCTGCTTGAAACACTAATGCAATATTCTGTTATACAAAACATTTAACTACGTATATTCATTGGTGTAGAAGACAAGATCAGGTAGAATTGTATGACCTTCAGTAGCTTATATCAAGAGCTGGAAAAGAGGTATTTGAGAGAGAAATCTACAAAGCAAAGCATGTTAAGGAGTGTACATGCTGCAAAATAAAAATTAAAAAAAAAAAAAAATCAAACTCCCCAAAACCACAGAATTCATTAGTTGGAATCGCAACTTTTCTGTGTATTTACCTTCTTATTAAGCCAGTGCCACAGCTTGTCAGTGGCAGGGGGAGATGGAAGAAAAGGGAAAAAAAGACAACACAGCGGAAAATTATTGAAAAATGCAGTAATAGGGGGAAAAAGCAATGAGAGGCAGTCAAAGTCATCCACAGAATGAAAATGAAATTGTTTCAGACACAAAGGTAAATTGCAATAGGAAGAAAAGACCATAACTTCTAACGTAAGAAAAGATTGTAACTTCTAACATAGCAATCTAAGTTTTACTATTAACATGCACTTCTGAAACAAAGAGGAATACAACAAGTATGAACAACTTGGAAAATATTAACAGACCTATCAGCATAATCTGTGCAATTCCAGTTTAATTATACTGAGAGTTACCATTTCAAATTTCAGAGCAGGACTTGTAAAAGTACTTCAAGGGCACTTTACTGAAACACCAAAACATGAATTACTTGTTTATTGCATTAGTACTCCTATTCAAGCATTTTCCTATGCATTTTGAAACACTCCTATAACATCAATTACCGTTAAATAAATTTTCTATGTCTTCTGGTGCCACATTCATATTAAAACATTCACATTCAATGGTACAACATAATTCTCCTCATGCTTCTCAACAGTCAATTTCTCCTTTTGTACTACATTTATTTTTCCTTACTGATACTCATCCATAGGCTCAGGTACATTTATTTTAAGACATAGTTTATGCAGAATTGTACTCTTAATGCTAGATATTATTAATCAATTCACAGCATAATCACAACAGTGAAAAGCCTTAATGTTGTCATTTATCTGTGCTAGAGGTCAAGATCAAGTAAGTGAAGTTTATTTCTCCCTGAAAACAAGATCATTGAATGCTCAGTAAAACTTATTCACTAGTTGCCACAAATTATATTAGCTCCCAATGGAAACAAAAGGTAAGAATATTTTAAATTAAAAAAGACCCCATAATATTAACTTAGTTAGAACAGAGGCAAGAAACAGATTTTACAAAGAAACATGAATATCAGGAAACACAAAAATAAAATATGCCACAAAGCACTCACTTTACTAGATTTTGCTATTCTTGGAAAAAAATCACAGTAATAGAAATCAGTGACAAAGTTTCAAAAGCCTCATATTAACCCTGCAGAATTTCTGTTTTACTTCTTCACCTATGGAATAATTTATCAGTGAAAAAAGGTTAAGGTGTTTACTGATCCAACAACATACTTTTACCCTTACTTCTGCATATTAAACACTACTATCTATAAGTTTATGCCACTTTTTTATATACACATGAGGTTCATTTTGGAAAAAATGTAGATCTCATGGTATTTCTCCACTTTGCAGGTCCATAAAAAATACAACAACAGATAGAGCTCTTGAGCCTGAGTTTAGCAGAGTGTTAAAGGAATTCTTTGGTATTTTTCTATAATTTCAGCCTCCTGGAATTGGATGATATAAAAAATAGTTAGGAAATAACACTATATGTCAAAAATAACTATATTTTTTAATTAATGTTTAATACAATACCCAAGAGGCCCTACCTGCTCACTACCTACCAACACTGATGTTTAACTAGTTCCAAAAATGTAATCAATCTATATTTGAAAAGAGGTTACAGCTTAATTATAAACTTCAAGTCATCCAAAAGTAGTAAGACCATAGCCACTTTTACAGTATTTTATTAGAAAATTAGTTTATCTACAGTCTTACTTTCATAGGCATATAATTCCAATAATATATGCACTGGTAAAGATTCTGCCCATTTTCTGTGGCTGGCTTTAACTACAGGATAAACTTAGTACCACAAGAAATAAATATTGCCTTTACCCGAAGTCAAACAATCTAAACAACCCACATATAAAATTCCACTGTGCTATACCTAGAAATTCCATGCAACTACATGATTCATTCAAGTCCACCAGAAAGCATGCGTGCAAAATACTAGCACATTCCAGCTAGTAAAAATCTAGTGCATGCAGCTGAGCTACTGAACTCCCTCCCAAACTCTACAATCAAACTACAGTCACCATACTGAAAGACAAGTCTTCTTTAAAATAAAAATTATCAGTAGAGCAAATTATCTCGACTGTCAATAAGAATATGCATGGTATCTTATCTCTAAAGTTTTAAGATGACTCAGTGGATGACAACTCTCTCCTCCAGGAAGTCTCACATCTGAACTGCTGCATCTGTTGACTCCAGGGGGCAAATTCACAACCAGGGACTAAAGAATACAGTAAGGACATCCAATTTTCATAGTACATACTTAAAGGTAGTCTGCACACACAGACAGAAACTAACCTACTGTTTCTAAAAAACTTTTCTCTTGACCAGAATTTATCTTAATTTCAAATTTCTCCCCATTTCCAAGATAGCCAGGGGTAGATATGCAGTGGAAAAGATGAGAAGCAGTTCTTTTCTTGCCGATTTTGTTTGCAAAACAGATACAATCAGTAAAGATCAGATTTGTAAGCATGAGTAGTGCTCTCATTTCTCACAATGGGTTATTCTGCAGACTATCTACACTAGCCTTCTAAACTTTGTTTGTGAGAAAAACAAAATCCTCACTACATTTTACTCAAATCTGGAACTATTTCCTATTGGGCATACCATGTTTGCCAGGCCAAGTAGCAGCATTAAGTATTTGTGTGAATCAAACTTTGTCAATGGCTGGTTGTACTTATCTAAGTGCCTCAAAACATCCTGATGCTGAGATTCAGTTTCCAATTAACTCAGTATACAAATGAAAAACCAAACATAAACAAATACCCCTACCAGCTTCAGCTCCAGAAAACAAAAGTACAAATAAAGTTTTAAGAAGTGAAACATTTAATTGCAAATTAAATGATCCTTGAAATTTGATTTCTGACATACACTTAAAAGGTAAGCTGGAACATTTTACTCCTCAATTTTCTATTTTGTGTTTGCATATTTCTTACTTCCTCTTCAATATCTCCTATTGTAGCCAAAGCATTTGGTAATCCACTGTAAATACAATACATCCATCCTTTCAAGAAAATCTTTCAAGGATGTCATTTTCATTCCTCTTCCTTCTCTGTCCCCACAAAAAACACAGCTGTCAATATTCTGTGGCATTACTTCCCAAATTCTCAAATGTGATGCATCCATGATCCTACCATACACAGAATAAGCACAGCCAGTAGAACTTAAAAGATATGGAAGCATTAGTGTAGTAAGTATTGGAAGACCACATATAATTCCAGCCACCCATGGTAAAAGCCAGCTGAAATAAAACTAGTGTTGGCACAAAAGAGAACAACAGAATCATGCAGAATATCAGGCACCCTTCTCTTAACAGCTAGGATAGTTTGAATTGCTTTCATACAGCAGAAATTCAGAAGGAATAAATATGGCTGTCATTTAAAAACTGGGAGGAAGAAGGGAGATGGAGAAATGAGCTACGGCAACACTACTCTTTTGCTTAGATAAGAACAACATGAAAATAAACTGACCTTCAATACATTGAAGAGCAAGAAGTTCTGCTGCACATTAAAGCCCTGCCTTCTTTAAGGAGAAATGACTTAGTGGAATTAAGGATACTATACTACACATTTATGCAATACATGGCTACTCAAATTGACAACTCATGAAATAAATACATACAAAATCGTGTCTAGAGAATCTTCTTACTTGCAAAACCAAACTTTTTAATGTAAAGCTTTGTATAATAAGATTTTATCCCAACATGTTAATACTTTCCACTACCTTTGGAAAACCACTTTATCAAGATCATAGCTGCATTTTGAAAGGCTTTTCTTTTTTCAAATTCTTCCTCAATGAACCCTGTGAAATCGCTACTTTTTTCCTAGCACCCTTTTAATGCTTTTGTTGACCTTCTGACATCCATTTATCCATTAGATCCAGGCTTAAGCTCTTCCCTCTCCTGTAGGAATTCAGAGCTATAAACCGCACACCGATCTGCCAAGGTACAGATGCTCTGACAAATGTACTTACAGGGTTCAGCTCTTCAGTTACAGAAACTCTGAGATAATGGCTTTTTCTAAAGCAGAGAATATTTCAACAACACGGTTACAGAAAGCACATTCATACACACTGGCATACTTATTACAAACAAAATAATCTATCAGTTTATGTGAAAACTTACAATTCTGAATGAAGGACACCATAAATTTTATGGAGCTTTCCAACTCTGCAATTTGCAATGCAAATATGAGCATGTTTTAAGTGGGGGAGAAAGGAGGGGAACACAGAAGCTTTATTCTATAGCACTTTCCAAATATTTTATCCCACATATTTCTTCTCTTACAGAGGAAAAACTCATTCTGTACCACCATAGTAATGTGTTCGACAACTATACTTCCATACAGTATAAACAAATGTGTCTGAACTACCTTGGGCACCGCTTACAGAACACAGTGGTCTCCTTTTTAAATTAAGTTTTCACAACATAAGTAGGAACATCCTTCATTAAGTTTAACTTCAAAATCTTTGTAATCAGATAAGGCAACTGAACCATGAGAAGTCTTCCTTACTCAGATAATCTTATAAAGTTAATTCAACATTTTACAAGGGACTTCTGTCAAGCTTTGAATGTAATCATTTAACAAACTTAAATGTGTACTTAAGTATGAATAGTGACAGAAGAGACATAGTTTAAAATACACCAGAAAACAGATAGAGTTTTAAATGAAAGACATATCCATCAGTGACAGACATTTATTTCCCAATTAAAGCACCTCAGAACACAGTGAACAGAGAATAAAACAAACTTCCAAGCTGCTCAAGGAAGTAAGTAGAAATACCTTACTGTCAAGCTTTAGCATGACACTTCCGAGTCCTCTGATGGGCCGTGGAGCAAGAGCTTCCTGACGTTCCTTCAGGAAATTTTCAACAAGTTGCCACCAACTTTTGCAATGGTTTGCCATGAAGTTTAAAACTCCAAAATGAACCACGAGTTTTTTAAGTGCCCAAACTGTAACCACAAGAAGGAAATTAAGTATCAGAGATTTCAGAGGAGCACTGAAAGACCTACGAAAAAGGAAGGAAAAGACTCCTGAGTCTTATTTCCCATTAGAAACCACTTTCAGAATTTTCAAGTGGTTTTAGTATAAATCTCCTCACTTGCTTCACAACTGTCCTTATGCACATGGAATTTAGATGACAGCAGAAGAAGGGTACCTGCACCCAATAATGCAGCTAACAGACTTGAGCAAGACCTAGGGTACGAAGATGCCATTCCATGGCTCTAGTACAGTGGATTTCTCATGTTCACACATACTCCATGTCAGATGACTCCACTTAAAATACCACATTCAAAATTTAACAGCATAACATAAAAGTTATGTTACACCTAAAAGAAAATTTTCAGCCTAAACTCTTAAAGTTTTAGGCCTTCTACGTCTACACCTTGCCCTTAAGAAGTGACAGCAGATCATGTGTAATCTCACAGTAAAGAAGTGCCCATTTAAGTCTGAAGTACTGCTGATAGATTTTGCTTCTAAACGTTAAAAAATCTATTTTGAGATTAGCCTTTTATCTTGGTAACATTTGATACTGAATTCCCTATCATTACATTCAATTGTATTTTTAATAAAACTTTTATTATGGATTATTCTCCAAATTAGATTATTTACTGCCATATATTGACTCCACAACAGTTGGCAGTACACCACCTCATCCTCAAAAATTCACATCATGCTTCTACTTGGAGACATGTAAAATGACATATATAGTCTAAAAGGTTAACATTTACTATTTAAAGGTCCACAAGAGCCTATTATCTCCAAGCCACACGTGTAACAGTTTATGTTCTTGTTCTGGAGAGTCAGTGCAACAATTTGCTGACATTTGGTTCACTTACTCTCTGCTACCACCATGTGGCAAATACAGGATTTATTCTCTTGAAGAAACAGAATAATCCAGTAATTTTCCTACTAAAATCATGTGACAAACATTAAAAAAAAAAGGAGAAAATACAATACAAGTGCCAGCACTGAACTTACAGGTTGAAGTTTCGTACAGTGAAATGCAAGTCATGGTCAATACACAAAGTGCCGCTCAGCAAAACCAGGCAAGCTCGCATTTTACAAAGTGCACAACACACCTGAAATGGGATTCTAACCTTCCACTACTATTTAAACAATATCTTTTAAAATAACTGAGTGTGTATTCATTACAAAGGTGATGTCAGGAGGTACTACAGTCAAGCAAATGGCCGTAATTAGATTAGGTTAAAAACAGACATGAGAGAAAAAGCTAAAGGAGGTCTGTTAAGCTGCGAGCAACACAAGATAAAGTCTGCTTAATAAGAAATTACAAACATCTCCAGGAAGCATAAAATGGCCCAAAGACAAAAAAAAGCATACAAGAGTAAGCAAGGAAGCAAATGAAAGATCTTAAAAAGAGACAATAACAGGATTCTCAGGCTCACATCACTGAACAAAATGCTAAAAGTGAGCTACAACCTGGTTTATTGCTTAGCTTTTCAATTCATAGCGTTTCTTTCACCTTTTCATTTTATGGTAAAATGATGGCACAATTTTTCCACCCTCTACACTAATCAATTTTGAAAGATTACCTCATTCTATCAAAGTACAAATTAATTCAAGGAAAACTGCTAATGGTACCAAGATGTTTCTAATAATCTAAATGCTTCTTCATGTGAGTCCTCTCTATCAATATAAGGAACTCAAGTGAAATTAAAACCTTTCTACATAAGGTTTTGGGGAGTTTTTTCTTTTTTACACACTAGAAGCATTCTCCTGAAAGGTCTCAGAAGTGCCTTAAACTTGGAACAGTTGCAAGGAAACTTGCTTTATAAGCCTTGCTATTTTCCAAATATTTTTACTATTACCACTCTTTTAGCCATTCAAATTATCATCATTCTGACATTTAATGTAATCCACTGTTCCAAATTTGGCTCTGTTCATCATTATACAGCCTTTTTGTAATATTTTTCTGATGATCAAGTTATATTCAGCTATATGCCAAGAAAAACCACTTAATGACTCAGTGTCACTGCTAAAGCACAATTAACAAATATTCCCAACAAAAGTAATTTCTCTTTTGGCACAAATTTCTTGTTTGGGTAGTTACTTTAGACCTAATGACTGGCAGCAGCAGTATTCATCTGTTTCATTTATAGATGTGCACTTTAGATCTGTCTGGCTCAAGCTTAAAACCATTCACTGTGTCTGTCTAACCGCAGAACTGTTGCATCTATTTTTGCTCCCACACAAGGAGGCATTTCTGAACAGTGGTTAAGTCACTCCTTGACTGTTCAATAAATTAAAACACATAAGCTGCTTCTACTAAGTATACAACTAATTTATTAATCCCTTTATCACTTTTGATCGCCATTTCTCACGATGCACAGACACCAAAACTGGGAAGTTTCTTCTGTAGTAACTGCACTGGAATGCAACAAAGGTCAAACCATTCTCTCCTCTTACCCTGGATTCAGCTATTTATATGCCTAGCCATCTCATTGCCCTTTAGCTGCTGCTACAGTGCCACAGCCAAAGGAGCTGTTCCTTTCACTGTGCCTCTCAAGAGTTCACAAGCCTCTCGAACCTCTAAGTACGGCCCTGCAGTCACAATTCCCAGAGGCACAACTAGATGGTTTACACAACTAGCTTTGTGTAGAGTATGCAAATCTCAAGGTTTTGGTAGCAGGGTGGCCTCTGGGGTGGCTACCATAGGGAACAACCAGGTGCTGTCTTGTGTCAGACACAGTCGGTTCCATGTGGCTCCACAGCAAATCCACCCCAGGCCAAAGCTGAGCTTATCAACCATGGGTGTGCTTTGATGAAAACCTATTTAAGAAAGGGCAGAAAATATGAGGCAGGCAGGAGAGGAAGGAACACAGCACAAGTGACTAGAGGGGAAGAAGGATCAGAGGGATAGACAGAGGTAACAAAAGTACCAGAGAAGCAGAAGTGCTCCACAGCAGAGTGGAGCACCCAGAGGGTGCTGAAGCAGGCACACCTCTGAAGGGACTGGCCAAGCAACAAAGAGAAGCCCGAGCCCCAGAGGGACTTCAATTCACAGATAAGCCCACACTAAAAGACAGGAAGAGTGATTGGTTTTGTGGGTAATTGGCCACTAGCTGAGGCCAAACCATCATACTTGGTAAAAGAGAAAATAGCTACAGTTAAGTGTTAAATGCATTTTAAAAGTCTAAAATTTAGCATTTTAACAGAAACTTAGAGGAAATCCAAGCAAACTTGGAAACTCACTTTGTTTACTGTAGGGGCATGTGAGGAAATGTCTTCTGATTCCCAGTAGCTCCCACATATTTCCAGAATTCCCATCTTCCTTATTCACCCACCCAAGAGAGTATTGGATAAAGTAGCATCCAGTTTTAAAATAACAACTTTAAAAAGATAACGTAACTACTCCAATTCTTGCTTGATATTAAGAGAACAGATGCATGTAGATGTGAAGCAACGAAGCTAATTAACCTCAGAGCCAGAATTAGAACCAAATTCACCTCGTGACTTGTCCACAGAGCCTAACAACCCATTTTTAACAGAAATTAAAAGTTAACATGAGCTCTACTTCACTACTGAATAACAGCTAAAATATTCTAATCTGTGAGTGAAAATATATGAAAGAGATGACATCAAGAGGTAAAAAAACCTAACTACTCTAGACCATAGGTATTCATACTACAGAAGGTATGGCATTGCATTATTTCAGGTAACTGTAATAGTCAACCAAGAAAGCAATTTTGCAGAGTTGTCCACTACACGGTAACAAACAGTGCACATCAATCTTCCTATTTGAAGCTACAATTCATCTTGCCTTAACAAGTTTTGATAAAGTTTTAATTGAAAACTCATACAAGCCTACAGATCTGTTCTTCTATTTTGTTTAACATGACATCTAAGGTTAGCTGAAGTCATCATTCAACAAACACTTCTAACAATTGAATTATTACCTGCAAAAGGCACTGGCAACAGCTGCACGATCCAAAAATTTAGCCAGATCTGAACGATGACAATGGCCCACACAAGTGTAACAAAGTAAATATCACTAGTTTTCTTTTTTCTAAGAAAAGATCCAATCTCAGGTCTTTGTCTGTTCCCAGAAGAAGATGAAGAGGAGGAGAAAGATGATGAAGCACGTGGAGGCTGATCACCTTCTGTTGCTCCTAAAACAAACACATGTAAACAAAGAAGTGGAAATTAACACATTAGTATTCACCACAGAATAAAACATGCTCCCCATTTCCAAATTAACATTTTTGGGGGGAGAGATAGGGGAAGATGGTGGAGAGCAGCAGGGAGCTGTGTTTTTGTTGTTTGTTTTGGGGTTGGGTTTTTTGGGTAATTTCTTTAAAAGACTGAGACAGCCTTGGCACTGATCTGCATTTTGAAAAGCTAGAACAGGGCTGTGTAAACTCTCTCACAACCTGCAACCAATCCATGCCAAGCCATGCTGGGAAGAGAGAAGAAAGGTTGCTACAGCCTCCAAGAGGCTGCAGCTAAAAATACAAGCCAAATACATTTTATCAAAGGTCCATAAAACCATGAAAAGCCCAAAGTGTAATTCACTTCTAAAAGAAATCTGAAGTTTTAAAATAAATCTTTGATTTCCTTTTGCTTCAAGCACTCAAAAAGAAATCTTACATTTGCTCAAAGCTCATTGGAAAAAAACCAAAAAAATACAGAGCATACATTGAGACAAGCTTTTCAAATCTCTGACTACAGTACTACTTTTCCTGAACAGTCACAATAGAAACCTAGCTCACACAGTGATCCTAAATTTCTTGCTTGTGTAATACATTAGTAACATCATGCACAAATTACTGGGAACAAATGTTGTCATTCTCTCACTCCAAAGTTAGCAAACATGAAATTCAATTTAAAAATGTGAACTGATGTGTTAAAGACCCTTATACACAGTCAGTAGTCATTTCCTGCAAAAATATTATGTTCAAATTAAAATTCTAATATACAGAACACAGCAATTTACTTATTTAACATTTTAGTTGGAAAATCTGCCTAGTATGGGTGATATCAAATCCATCTTCAGCCATTCTATGTATAATCTCTCCCAGAGAACACCAGTATTGAGTTTCCATGCTGGTGTCGAAACGCACACACTTTCCAGCCAAAGCAGAGAAACACACACAGAGGAAAACCTGAAAAGTTACTCTATGCTGAAGAATAAAAGGCAATTTACTATGCTGGTACATACCACAGTCAGTAAACAATGAACACAACTCTTTCACAGGACTTGTGTCATATCGACACATCTCCTCCCATGAAGAAAAACTGCAGTAAGAACTGTACCACAACATATTATGTGCAGATCAGTCAAACAACTCTTGTTCCACACGCGCATTTTTAGCTGCAATGTGCCACTAAAGCAAAATTCTAGCCGAAAGCATGACAGCTAGATTATTCAAAAAGACAAGGCTGATTTGTCATATGTGTACAGTAGTGGTCAGTGACAAACTCTGCATGCTAACACACCAGACGAACACTCTTCTTTTGTTACAGAAATCTGTACTGGTGCTCTACATGTAAGTGGAACTATTTTTAGAGCTTATAAACACATCCCCCACCACACTAACATGCAGATCTATTGATTCATCCAACTGATGGACACTGGGATGACAACAAACATCATCATGGCTGCTGGTAAAGTATTCGGTGGAACTTCAAAATCTTGACAAAGGAATTACAGCATGCAACCTGAAAGAAAGAACTCTGCAAGCAGCTAAACTCAGCAGAAGCTTCAGGTGGAGTGGTTCTTGGCCACTACCACACAAACTACACTTTAGAGAAAAAGAAGCTAGTTTTAGATAAGGGGAGACAAAAAGTCACCTGTAAATAGGTATTTTTCTAAAAAGACAGTGTGGTTTTGTCCCTTGAAGAGGGTCTATGATTCCCCTGTACTTCTCAGTCTATTTTTAATTAAGCAGAAGAGTAATAACAGAAACAAATGAAGGCACTAAATGAACACAAATTTTAAAGCAGTATGTCCGCTACTGAGAAGTATCCTCAGTAAAGAAATCTAGCAAAATCAGAATGCATGGTAGTTTTTTGAATAGATTAATAACAAAAAAAGCAAATTTTCCAGACTGTCCTATTAAGAGATGTTCTCTGTCATGTCAACTTGTTGCTGTCATAGAATTTTGAATTATTCTCACCCCAAGAAAAAGAAACAGTAGCACTAACGGAAAGAAGTTGTCAGTATCTCTATGCAAAGTATCAGAATAAAATCTTCAGTTAGGAAAGCAATGACTTCATTATTTTTAACAAAGAAGTCTTCAGAACATCAGGATCAATACGAATAACACAACTTTCTGTAATTTCGAGAGAAAAATATTTTAAATGGGTTTTATAAGAAAACAAAGAAGCAGAGGGCAAAAGGGAAAGTAAGAGTGATGACTACATTTCAGGATTTCAGTAGCTATCCCGTCCAAAGCCAACAAGACAATATAATCTTGCGTACCAAGTACTGCAGTGGTGTCTGCTTCATAAGTTGCAGAGTTCCGCTTTCCTGTACACTCTGGAAGCTCTTGGAACACTAGGAAGGAACACTTAGACCACCTGCATTGGTATCATTAAACTCCTCACTCGCAATACTAAATACCAGCATTCAACAACAAAACGTGGAAAAACATGAGTGTTCAGAAAAAACTATAAAATTGACACAGCTTATTTCCCCTCATGGTCTTTCAATGAACAAAGTCAAGCCATACGGAGAATAGTAAAAACATGAAGTATTGTTTTATAATTGATTTAATACAGTATAAGGAAAATCAAAAAGGTTGTAGGTTTTTAAGGCTGTAGGTAAAACCTTCTGCTGTGCTAGAATAATGTTACACCACCATTCTCAAAAGATGCAAACCGAAGATGGCCAAACTTATGCTTAACATATCACAGAATAGAATGCTGATTTCCAATGGATTGTTGCAAAAGTATTTTAACTATTATTAGGAGTTGACAGGAAACTCCATACTTGTTCTTTTCCTGCTGTGAAGGAAAACAACAGAATTTGCAAGACAAAAAGCCCTATCTGGTTAACTGTTTCAAGAAGATAAGTCAGAAAAACATTCACTAGAAAGACACATTTGTAGAACTGCTGTAGTTTTCTTGAAAACAGAAATAAAACTGTCTTAAAGAAGTGAATAAAATAAAACTGCTAAGTGTAAAAAAAGCAAAAAAGAACATAGCCCCTTACATTGCACATTTGTGGGAGCCTCTTTTCGATTTTGTTGCCTGCTTGACTAGATTTCAAAATTCAGCTCAAAAAAAATTCTCATTTCCAAAATTAAAGATTAAAAACAGAAATATGAGAGAACTGTTCCTATGATGCTCTGATCTCAGGACATACTTCCACAGGTTTTACATTTATTTTGATGCTAGTCATAAAATGTAGAAGCACAGGTAAGAAAAGAGTAAATTGTCTAAATTCGCCCTTTTCAGATTTAAAAATTGAAGTTTTGGAAGTTCACATTCTGTCAAGTTCAATGATCCATTTGGTCTACTTGAAGGAAATGAATTAAACTTTTTCCAGAGATCTCAATAATACCTTAATTTTCAAAGATATACCCAAAAAATGATGGTAAGGTTGAAAACCAGTGATGGATATCTAAATACCTTCTTTGGAACTCTTTCAGGCCAGTTGTGTTATTGCAAATGAAAGTATCATTTGCCTAAAGTACGATGTCAAGTAAACTCACTGTAGGAAGGACTTTGGGGGCTTTTTTTCTCATTATGATGAATGCAAAAATTACTCAAATCTATCTGTACCTAGTGCAGAATTCCAATTGTACCACGCAACTGCCAACAAATCAAAATTCTAGGAAAATAAAAAAATTATAAAGAATAGGAAAAAAATCATTCTAAAAAAACCCAAGCCCATAATAAATCCTTCTAGTCAGGCCTTCCAAACATACAGCCAGCTACATAAACTATCCTTTGCAAGATAGCTTTTACATTAGCATCTTATTAACATTTTTAAAAACAGATAAACCTGGTTCACAAGGTAAGTTTAAAAGTATATTTTTGGACAGAATAAAGAAGATAGGAACTATTTTGAATTATGTTCTTAATTCCCTTCAATTTCATGCCTTTAGAGCAAATTCAAATGTTTCTTACAGAGTATTCAGTCACCTGAGGGTTGGGGGGAATGTTCATTATTGGACACATCTTCTGTCATTGAAATTGCCATGGCAATTGTTGAAGCAGCAATGGAAATCATCTGACCAGGAAGCTCTGCCCCTGTAAAATATATACATGTATGTAAATAAAGAAAAGCTTAAGTCTTATAATGTTTTATTTGCTGTTTGATATCCACTGAAGCTGTCAAGCAACAGAAATTATAAGGATAGACACTTTGCTATGGATTACATGTAGTCAGTATGATCGAATAGAAATGAGTGCTATTGATTTTAGTACTACAACACACCCGCAGAAAAAACTCAAAGACAGTTCTTTGCTTAGTGCTTACCTTGCCAATGAACTGCTACCAACCAAGTTATTCATGGGGGATGCCAATCTGATTATTCAAAAAATTTTTATACCAATTTTAATCAACTAAAACAGCAAAACGTGAAAAAGTTTGTTTCATCAGAAACAAGTGATGTTTGCTTTTTTCAAACCTGACTGGCACCATGCAAAACCTGTTCTCAAAGTCTTGACTCATACCACAGTTTTAAGAAATTGGTATTTTAAGATTTAATGACTGGATATAAGAAACTTCCTGAATGGAGTTGTCTCAGTTTCTCTTATACTCAGTACTATAGGAGCTACTGAACCCACATTGCTCATTTCTTTCAAAATTAGCCTCTGATTTCAAATATCCTGGGCTACTTTTATGCTTGAAACTCAGGCTTGATAATACGTTGATACTTTACCATGTTAAAGAAACATCAGTCCTTTGCAATAACTTTCCCTGAAGAATCACAGAATCAAAGATTCACTTCAGCACTAGCAAATCACTTTGAAACAAACATACTAAACATCTTACAGTAAATTCTTGCAATCCATATGCTACTGAATTTACAGGTATATGGCCGAATTCTTTCACGTGTCTTTACAGAACTTTTGCCTCCAACAAGATTAGAAACAGTAACTTGTCCTTACCAGAAGAGTCCTTTCCATTCTGCTGTTCGTGCAACATGCCTACAGTCATCAGAACAACTATAACCAGAAACACAGGAATTCTCCAGGAACCTGCCACAGAAGCTGAAGGATACAGTGTTAGGATTTTTTTTACATGAAAAATTAAATAATTAATAAACTCTACTTTTAGCAAAACCTAGAAAGACATCACACCACATCAACCAAGAACAACCTGAGCAAAAACTAAGAAGTGTCATAAAATAAACAAGTTTTCTACATGCAACAAAAAACATAGAAAACACAAGTGAACAAGTTTCCCAATGAATAAACCAAGTTGTAACTGTTCCTAACTTCAGTTACTTTAAACTATGCTGATATAGAAAACAATTTCAAAAACAACTTGCAAAATCACATGAAAATACACACAAAATAAAACATTTTAGATATCAGAGGCAAATCAAGTTCCTGAATTCATGTTAGATCCCCGGAGTGGGATCAAGCAAGGCCTTCTTGGGTTTTGGCTACTCAGCCTGTACTCCCAACATACACAAGACTGTCAAAATTTAAGCCAATGAAAAGTCACTACGTGCAGCTTAAAACCTCAGGAAAGCATCCCCTCACGTCAGAACAACCCTTCACACCTGCTGCTAAAGCAAAGTAAATCATGTAATATGCTGCGAAACCTTCAGTCATGACAGTCTTCTAGTATTTGCATGATACTTCCACTATAAACTCAGATATGAGAATGCAAGATGATAATCTGTTATATTAAATGTGTAACATAAATCTAAAAGATTACTATAACCTTATATTTGTATTAACAGATTATATAGATTACTGGCAAATGCATTTTATATTGCTGGTATCTTGACATGCCTGCTGACATGAATTACTTTTTTTTTTTCGCTTCAATTACTACTATTAAATGCATTTTACAACTTCAGCCTTGGTTAATGGCAGGCTCTCAATAAAATAATAATCACCACAAGTAAAAGCTTAAATCCACCCACATGTGGCTCCTCACTGTCAAGGAGTAAGTACATGGTCTGTGAACCAAGTAAGGGAAAACCATGGGAAGTACAAACTAGGTAGGAGAAGCAGAAGATACATGTTGCTCAGCATCTTGATGCCTTCCCATTCCCTACTCCAGCAATCCTTTCTGGACACATGCAATCAGAATTACTGAGTAGAAAGAAGAGTGGACACTTCAGCTAAGACTCCGCTACGCATATTTAGCAGAAAAACAAAGAAAGACTTTTATTGACAGAAACCCCACAAACGCATCTGAACAGCAACTTTGTGCTACTCACCTAAGTGGAAGAGCAGCATAATCCAGACAGGAACAGAGACTGCTTTTAAGTAACGTTCAGTGCTTATATTCCACTTGAATGAAACCATCAGCAGGTAGCCAACTACCAATGTCCATATCTGTAAGAAAAAGAGACACATAGATATCATACATGCATCAGAGCTCCACTGCATCCATGTGTGTGTGTACACACATGTACACACCTGTAACTGCCAACAGAGAGAGAAGTGAAGCCCACATTTCAATTAACTACAGGACATGGTTTTTTCCTCCACATAGGAGAAACAAAGTCTGTATGAAGTGTAAGGGCAGGCTAGATATACCTTCAGCATAGTTCTAACGTGAGGGGATATACATGCCTTGTTGGGCACAAACCCTGAGGGAAGATGGATGATCTTACACCTGAGATCAAGCAATGACTCTGGAACTATTATTGAGATGTGAGAACCTAAATGAAACAGGGTTGGTCATCAGCGGCACCCGCGAGGCCATGGGGAGACAGAGCTGGCCAGCACATCACCACTTGTTGCAGCACAGAGCAATTTGCCAGCTCCTGTGTTCTAGTCCAAAGAGACAAAAGGGGCTTTAAGCCAAAGAAGATACTAGGAAGCACAACAAAAACTGCTGCTCCTCAGTGGTGCTCGTCCACAAAACAGAGATGCCTTTAAATGGCTTACAACATGCAATTTTATCACATATTTAACTAAAAAAAAACTAAGGAGACAAGAAAGCATCAGTGACAACATACTAAGGAACAAAGTGATCATTTTGGGTTTGCTGCTTCTATCTGCCTTCTACAACTCCACTCATCAGACAAATCACAATACAGAATTCTAATTAAGAACCTGGAGATGAAGAACTTGAGCTTGAAAATGCTGAAAAGAAGGAAGCAGAAACCTGGAGAGGCAATAGGAGGTAAAAAGCTGCTACTCAGAAGAAGATATGAAATACAAGAAGTACAAAAACCTGTAAAAACTCAGTGTTGCATTCTTGAAATAAACAGACATTTCTGGCTGAAACATTTCCTATTTTCTATCCATAAGCAGTTACATATACCTTCATATTTAGACTTATAAATCCATAAATCTCAATGATGTTTTAATAGAAATTATAGTTACGTCTAACTCAGCAAATGATGTTAATAAGAAGTAAGAATGCACAGACAGAAACATGGAATAATTAGGCAGAATACACCAAAAGAGTCTTCATATCTTTACTCTGCACTATATGACTCCTGTTGAGGATAGAAGTCCCTGTGAAAAGCAGGTTTGTGTGACTACTCCCATGTATCTAATTGGTGTAGAGGAAATCTTAATTGTACTGATTTGACAACAGTGACGGTGTCTGGCAACTTCAGAGGGAAGGATCACACATGCAAGGTAATTTAAAATCACTTAAGAGATGTGAACAAAGGAACTCTTTCCGTATTAATCTTTTTCATCAAAGCAGATTGCTCCAACTTTTCACTGCTATCCAGCTCTAGCCTTTCATCAAAAGAGCTGCATAATGCTTATGGCCAACTGTTGACTCAAGACAAACATCTAAAACTAATAGAACCCATGGACATTAAGACTAGTCATAAACAAACAAACATTTTTACCAGAAATGCATAGCAACACTCTTTTAACAGGATCGGTTTGTAACATAAATTCACTCAGAAGACACTTTACAGCATAGCTGTAATTCCAGAGATAACACAAACATGCTGTCCTACTCCCTAACATCAGCCACACAGCTTTTTTGTATGGATAAATGTTCCAGCATCAAGCTGATTTTAATTTTTAGTTTTTAAATGTAATGATAAATTACAAACAGGAGACTCAGTAGGTTCAGTAATTTAAACTTTCTGATTAAAAACATGCCACAAGAAGGAGGCTAAAAGAGAATAAACCTGTGTTTAACAGCCAACAAAGCAAAACACACTGCATTTCTTTTAGCCATGTGTGACATTAGCTGAACATTACAGGGTTTAGGTATTCAATAATTTTTTGCATTGCAAATTAAAATAATTCATCATTCTCATTTCTAAAAGCTTAGCAAACGATCCAAGCACAAGTATTTCTTACAGCTATTGAACAGAGAGAAACAGTTTATTTTAAAATAAACAAGTTGCCTTGTTTCAGAGGTCAAACAGTAACAATACAGAAGCTCAGTAAAAACAACTACGTAGTCAACTGACTGGTACAAGAAGTTTCATTTCAGTGACACTCTTCGCTGGTTAATGTTATGGCCAAGCACTTCCTTACACTGCAGGAGAACTAGGGCAGCCCACTTCCAACAATTCATAGCTGAAAGCAACTGACAAAGCAAATTAACCTAAACTGACACGGACTAGGATTTCACTCCATACTAACTTGGCAACAGTGTACTTTTTCTTCTTAACCCTTTAAAAGCGCGTTACATTGTTTTTCTGGATGGTCTTCAAAGGTTTTGGCTACAAGAGCATCAGAATATTAATAGCCTCTTTACTATCACCTGTCCTTCTCAAGAACTGACATAATTGAAAGGAAGCATAAAACATCGCCTACTTTTAACTAAAATTAAGCTACTGCAATTATTGCATTGAAACTGGAGTTGATAAAATTCCTTGCTAAACCAAAATGCCTATAAATTTGATTTATAACTGTATAGAGCCAATCAGGTAACTAATACATACATTTCATGTTTTGCGGAATGCATTGGCTTCCAAAAACTAATTGTTTATCACGCTGAAGTCAGTTTGCAGATACCTGTCACCATGTACTCCAAGATTTAAAATCACTACTCAATCATCATTATTATTTACAGACATGCACAACTCCCATATGCCACAACTTTGGGATGGTTTAATCCTGCAAACTATCCTTTCTCCTGCCCTGGCTTATTTTAATAGTCTGAAAAGACAGCAAAGACCTCATTTTTCACATCTCCTTTGCATTTTGTAGCATTCCTCACAAATTGGAAAAAAAAAAGTTGCTTCACCCTTAAAGCAACACTGCCTGCTTCCCTGAATAGGCAGTTGTAAGGCTGCAGTTCTTGGATGTCAGCAAGCATTTCTGTGTTAAGGTGGTAAATTTAGGAGGCCAGATCTAGAGATGTCTAAGGCAAGTCTGAAGGGCTTCAGTTCCCTTTAAATTGCCAACTGGAAGAAAAATTACACCATAGAAAGATGAACTTTTACGTTAAATCCCAAGCATCTGTTTTCAGTGATTTTTCTCTTAAATTCCAGTGTTTGAAAATCTAAGATTTATCAGCATCTCTGTATCATCGACATTTCCATTACTGTTCAAGTTGAAAGATCTGAAAATCTGAGCCACTCTTTTGGCTTTGGCATAAGAACAAACTCTTACTATTCAACTTTTCACAACGTTTATATTGATTTATAATGGAGAGTAAAATTCTTTATTTACACTGTCCCCTCCCTCTCTTTCCTATCAAGAAGTCAATCTCATAGGGGGAGGTTTTACAGATGAGCTCATTTAATAGCTCACTGCTACTGGAAGTGGCAGTCCATTCTCTCCTATTGCCAGCTGGGCAGCCTCACCACTTCTGCACAACAGCTTTCAATATTCATGCAGCCAGCTCAGGCTCCCTAAGCTCATAAAAAAAAACTATCCATAATTCAATTACAGCAAAACAGGCTCAAAGAAATATGACAGGCACCAACAATAAGGCAATTGAAGCATGTGTCAGAAGTGGGATAAGCAGAAACAGCTCTTCACTGGTAGCAAAGCTGCTGGAATGGTTTAGTCTTTCTTGGAATGTTGCCCCAACAACTCAACATCTGGCAGCAAACGTTTCCCACCTGCTTCATGTGCCTTCTCAGGGCACACAGTCTGATTTTTGGGGTCTTGTGGTTCTCCTGTGCAGAGCCAGGAGTTGGATTACACAATCCTTGTGGGTTCCTTCCAACTCAGGATATTCTGATTCTATGAATCACCCCACAGCAAACACAACTTTTGAAAACTTTTAAAATGGTGCTTCAAAGTGAAGCTGGCTGAAAGAAGTGATCTTATGACAGCAGTTTGTCATTTCTACATCTTCCTCCTCAGTGGTGATGCAGGCCAGCAAAGGAAAACAAACTTACCACACAAACTGAGCAGACACTGTTGGACTTGAAAAACGAAGTGGCATAAGGCATTAAGTGCTCCGCTAAAAGCCAAACTGTGTTCACCTTCGAAAAAATCACTGTTTATCTGCCTGTTCATTTGAAAATGGTTTTCTAAACAACATAAAAGATAATAAGGAGACAGGTGACAATTATGAAAATGTCATTTTGACTTCAGTTTCCAGAATCAAAATTAATTTCATACGGCTTTACTGCATATTCCTTTGTACACTTTCCCACAGAGTGCAGAATCCATCAGAATAAGAATGTGTAACTGCCCTTCATTTAGCACGGAGACAGCCTTTGTCAAACAGATATAAAAATACCCAAACACAACTAATCACACATGTACAACTATTGTTCACCTCAGTGAATTAAGAAAGCCATCATTTACCTAAAGCAGATTCTAACAGGACACAAGTTACTCCTTGTCCCATGTCCAAAGGTCTAGAACAGTTCACTGGTTCTGTTTTTCCTCTAGAACCCCCAACTATGACATATATCCAAGTCAGTATGTTTGGCATTAAAACACACAGACTACTAAAGCACATGAAACATAAACATGGTGTTTGGTGAGATCACTGCTTTTTGAAGGGATAAAAGTATGAACTTATAACTAAAACCTGGGGTGGTGGGGAACAGAACATCAAAATCAACACTGCCACACATGGGTTAAAAGTATTTTCAATGTGTCCTGCAACGTTTTCTACACTGTGAATTTAAGAAAGAAAGCATTAAATATAAGGTATCCAGAACACTGCAGCTATGGATGTTGAAAATACCTTCCTTTTAGTTCACTTTTTCTGCCTTAATACAAAAGTTATGAGAAACTCTTAATAAAAACACTACTCAGAAATTAAACTTATCAAAATTCACTTGCAAAAAGAGGTTTTCTAGAGCACATCAGATTCTTTCCCCACAGACAGAGCACCACTCCTCTCACATACTTACAACACTTTTGCAAGATATGGCTTTCCAACATACACAACTTCTCCACCTTCTTATCTATACAGAACAGTTAAGACTTCTCTGGACACTTCCATAACTATCATTCTCTTCAGAGGTGGTAGAAAAAGAAACATAGTTGTGTTCAAACAATACATATAAATAACAATAAATAACTAATATTATGTAGCAGATCTCATTAGGCTTTAGGATAGTGTAATCTTAGGGCCTGGAGCTGCGATTCATGCATAAAAATCCAAACAAGCTCTTAAGTCTTTTCAAGAAAGGTACTTCACCGCAGGCTTTTCCAAAACTGAGGGCGAGTGCACAATGAAAAAACAACAGTAGGAAAGAAAACACTATAAACACCTCAGACTTTCCTTGCCACTCCCCATCAAGTCTTTAAATAGGTTACATGTGGTCTCTGCACACATTATCTCTACCAAGTTGTGAAAACAACACAAAAAATGTGGTTTTGTTAAGATATGTTTACAGTCATTACCTGGCTGTATGATTTATAAGCCAAGATACCATGTTAATAAAGGATTATAAACAGCAGAAAGAATATTTAAGAGCTTTTTCAGGTGTTTGATTTTGTGGGGGGTTTTTTTTAGGCTGGGCGTTTTAAAAAACTGCAAGACTACTCTAAGAAGAAAGGAAAAAAAAATTAACAAAATACCTACCCAAACCACTCCAAAAATTAGATATTATATGCCCATCAAAAATCAGAACTGTTTTTTTCTCATTTGTAGTTATTCCCACATTATAGCCAAATTTAACCCTTTCCTTTCTAGAAGAGAAATTGCCCCATCAGGTGAACTTGACAAAATATAGATGCTTTTTTTGCCTCCACAGGTCATACTCAGTAAAACTGTGGAAGCCAAATATCTCAGAGCACATGACTGAACCTATTTGCCAGGAAGCTTGAGAATTTCAGTCTAGAAGGGCTACTTAGGGACTGCTGACATCTAGTGCCAATACAAGAGGAGGTTTCCCTCGAGGATGTCTTTGGTAGCAGACAGTCCACCAGCCAAAACAAGTAACACATATTTTCACAATATTCCAATGTGGAAGCAACATGGCAAATGGTGTTCCCAGATTCGCACAGCACTGTAGTGAGGACAAGATTAAGTCCTCTAACTGCATGCAAAGCCCTAGAACATGAGTTGTACCTAGTACAGTCAGACTTTTAAAAATACACTGAGGCACACATATGAGCAGAGTACACAGTTCTGACCCTGACCAATAACTTGTGACAAACCAAGAAAGAAAGACCAGCCACCAGAGGAAGGCTTTGACAGGCCCGTAATCAAGGTCACTGCAGAGAATCCTGCCCATCATGATTATACCAAATTTGATTTACTAAGATGAACTTCAGAGTCAACATAGAGCAGTGGTTTAATTCATTACATCTGCTGGGATCTACAAATTACCTATTTTCCAAATAAATATGAGCATGTGAATTCTTCTTAAAAAGAAAAGAAAAAAATTTAACGAATAGCTGGCATTTGCTGTATATTACTCTAAGTGTAAAACGTCAGCCTGAAGCAGTTTGAATTCTTGCCAGAAAGCAGAAGAACTTCCTATACCTTAGATACAGTGCTGGAAACAGGCATGCTTCCTAAAAACTAGGGCAACAAGGCAGTGGAAGGCTAGTCTTCAGCAGGTATGCTAACTGGAAGGATAACCATGCTGAAATTGCTGCAGCATAAAAACATGTAGGGGTATACTCTGTCCACTATGAGACAAACTCCTCTCCTTTCCAAGAAAAA
>VXBA01001887.1:239032-257895 GCA_013399895.1 Serilophus lunatus | reverse complement strand
AGTCTCCCATCCACCAGCACTCCCAAGTCTCTCTCTGTCTGCCCATTCTCCAGCCACTCTGACCCCAGCTTATAGCTCTGCATGGGGTTATTGCAACCAAAGTGTAAGACCCGGCACTTGGACTTGTTGAATTCCCATTGGAATCTGCCCATCTCTCCAGCCTGTCCAGAGCCCTCTGCAGGGCCCTCCTACCCTCCAACAGATCGACACCCGCTCTGAGCTTGGTATCATCTGCAAACTTACTAATGAAGGACTCAATCCCGTCATCAAGGACATCAATAAAGATATTAAACAGAACCAGACCCAACACCGATCCCTGAGGGACACCACTAGTGACCAGTCACCAGCTGGGTGTGACACCATTCACAACCACTCTCTGGGCTCAGCCATTCAGCCAGTTCCTAACCCAGCACAGCATGCTCTCACCGAAGCCCCAGGCTGCCAGTTTCTCCAGGAGTATACTATGGGAGACTGTCAAAGGCTTTACTAAAGTCCAGGTATACTACATCCACAGCCTTCCTGTCATCCACCAGGGAGTTATTTGGCCATAAAAGGAGATCAGGTTGGTCAGGCAAGACCTATCCTTCCTAAAACCATGCTGGGTCCTCTTCAATGTAATACAGAGGTCACATACCTCTGAATATGTAAAAAAGTCCATAGATACAGAAATTCGATT
The DNA here is from genome assembly GCA_013399895.1 of Serilophus lunatus. Taxonomy (NCBI): domain Eukaryota; kingdom Metazoa; phylum Chordata; class Aves; order Passeriformes; family Eurylaimidae; genus Serilophus; species Serilophus lunatus. The sequence continues at coordinate 257,219 of VXBA01001887.1, read as the reverse complement.
TTTTTTTTCATTTTTTTTAATACTTTCTAGTATTTACATGCAAATTTAACGTCATGCGACTTAATGTTAGGTCAGAGTCCATCAGGACTTTGATGGAGCATTTATTGCATAATAGAGATGTTCAAAAGTTGACAGGACCCTGAACACAACTGTATTTAACTTGTAAAATGGGAATATACCTATTCATAGCCAAGCTTTTAAATGTAGAGGAATTTTAAAGCTCTGTCAAGACAGCACACTATATAGATGAGACCTATTCCCTGTCATCATCCCAAGGAAGAAAGGTGGAGGTATCCCCATACACTTCCTGTAACTATGTTGCATCCTAAAGCTGCGGGTGAGGCTGAGTCCAGCCAAGTTCCCAGAGCTTTCTCACTGGAGTCTCGAATTGTCTGGGCTGCAAAGCCTTTCCTGCCAGTTACACAGAAGTTCATGCTTGTAAAGGTTCCTCTTAGCTCCTGCAGCCCATTTTCCTTTGCTGAACAGATTACTCACAGGTTCAACAAAGTGCTTTAATTTTATGCAGTGGTAGCATTTATAAACCTACAGGCACTTTGTTTGATCCTGATGGTGATGAGGCATTACAAGCAGTTGCCCATATGAGAAGCTTTTATTGAACTTTAAACTGATACTGTCACTCACTGCCCTTTGATGAGATAGATCTGGCTCCTGGCAGGGAGCTGAAATAGGTAACAAGCATTAATCACTATCTGAACTTTTTCTGTTTTGTTCAGAAACATGCCAAACTCTAATGACTCATTACAATATATTTATTGCAGTAAATTCAATTAGCAAGTGTCAATTAAGATTTACACATAGGGAAAGCAGAGAGTTTAATTCCTCCTATTAGCTAAACAGAGATGCCAACAAATCAGATCTTCATAGGCACATCCTTATTCCTTTGATTTTTCTTAACACACTTGTGCAGCCATGTTTTTTAGGAACAGAAATTAATGTCACTTCTTTGACTTGAGCAAAGCTATAAATATTTATTTAAGATGTGTGTCCCTACTCTATAAAACCTTTCCTCTCCAATTCTGTGTTTCACTATCCTTTATAAACAACTAAATATACTAGAAAGGGGGAACCCCCCCCAATAATGCAATAAAATAAAGATTTCTAACTCATGCGTTACCACAACATGAATACTAATGAACAGAGACATGATCATACACATCAGAAAACAACCACTGAAGTGACAGCTGAGGGAGGATGTGCGATCTTCACAAGACACACTCCAGCCTCTAAAACCAAATTCCAAACAGATTCCAAACAGCTGGTTTTGCTTAAGATTTCAAATGGCAAGAGATTTTAGATTAGGTGCCCATTTAGGTATAAATTGCACTGATATGTTGTAGTTTAGGCATTTTTATGGCCATAGATAAGTAGCACACCTCAGGCTCCTATACTGCCAGAATTTCTCCAACAGTTTCTTTGGTTGTATTTTTACTATTACCAATTCTTCAAGGGTGAAGAGGGCAGCAAAAGAAAGCTTTTGCATCAGTGCAGAAAACATGTATGTGCTTAAAATTACACATGTGGTAAGTATTGACAGTCTTCATTGCTCTCCTATGTAGAAGGAAGTATAAAACAAGACATTAACTAGTTAGAGAAAAACCTTTTGAGTCCCCTTAAAGAGATCACAGACATCCCTAGCTCTTTATTCACTCAATGTGCAGTCAACACATACCACAAGCTGTCTTATATATGATACCAAAATACTGAACACTGAGGAGGCCATGAAGCAGAGGAGATAGACAATGCTGACAACAGAAAGTTAACAATTATTTACACCCAAAACAATCACAGGAAGGTATGAAACAACTAAAGAACAAAACCACAAGGTGTCAGCACTGGCCTGTGTATTTAGAAAATAACATTATCGCTGCTTGAGAGACTTTCTTTTTTTTCAGTGTTACTGAACACTTGTAGAACATGCAGTTGAGGTTAATCTCACTTCATTAATTCACCTCAGTTTAATGACAAAGTAATATCGTCTTCAGATCAATGAAAAATATTCAAAGTAAACTATTATAGTTTCAATAGTAGCAGAACTAAAGGAAAAAAATCTTATTTTGAATGTTAATGATTAAGATATAAACTTTGTATCTTTAGGACATCCACATTTGCATTTTGGGCTAAAGAATAAAATAATCTTTTATGCAGCTCAGCTGCTGAGATGAGAAGACTCCAAACTAAATGTCAGATACAAAATATTTGTTAAAATTTGTTAAAATCAACACTTGGGAATACAATCTCTGATTGCACCCAATGACTATAGCACTGCCGGATTTTATTGCAGAAACAACTTTGTTCAATATCTTAGTTAAAGTATATGATGTTTTCAGAAGAGCTATACTTCAATGATACACACAGAAGACTGAATGTTTTTCAGTAAACAAGGGGAATTAAATGCGTGGTTGTAAGTCAGAGTAGTCAACAGCACTGACACACACGCAAAAATGTTCAATTAGTGGAAAAAGCATGCAAAACAGCACCAGTAAGAACTGTGGATGGACAAAATCCAGAGCAGGTTTTGCCTATATGGTAGCTGTGTGCATAGAAAGAGCTGGATATACAGAGATCTGAATAACAGAAGGATATTTTGTGACAAAATGCCTTACTGATCCATCACCATTACATAACATAAACAGAATATAATTTAAGACCCTCTACGGAGTATATTTAAGGCCTCTATTGATCACAGTCACTTGGGCAGTGCACAAGTAGCTGACACATTTGTGAGATCCATCCTTTCTTGCAGCCTGCCACTACAGGGTAGCAGTACTACAATTTCAACAAGTAGACCACAGTGTAAAAGCCATACATTTCTTGTTGCCCTGAGCCAACTCTTCTTCTCAGCCCACCAGCAAGAAGCCAAAATACCTGCTCAAACATCTCAGAAATCAAAGTGTTCCCGTTTGAGAGACTCATACAGCTGCTTTTTCTTGCTGAGTACCATGGGACTTCCTCCTCTCTGTTGCAATCTCTAATATAATTTCATTTTCTTTTCTGCAAAAGCCTGTTCTGACTGCTTCAGTAGCTGCTCTGTCTGGTGAAGGAATGGGACAGTGATGACAGTAGATAAAGAACACCCAAATTCGTAAAATTGCAACTCGATCATATTTGTATCAAGTAGATTATAAAAACACAGCATGGAGGTCACCACAGGAAACTATATTCTACATACTTACACAGTAACTGACAATTGGGTTAGTACTTTGTTAAAATACAGATGATTACATTTATTTACATCTTCACTGGGATTATCATCATGAAAAAAGTAGTCTCCTCACATCTGTTAATTTGCTAGTGTGACGAGCCTTGCTGATTTAAATGGAATTACTCAGACTAATAAAAGCAAGACGAGAAAGAACTGTTAACACAGGGCAACAGCAGAGAGTTCTTTAACTTCAGACACTTCCCCCTCCCCCTTTATAAATGCCATACCACACATTTTCTTAGACTAAAAAGGCATTTATTATAACAGTTTTATAAATATTATTGTCTGTCACTTTCAAATAACTAACAAGGCTCACTTGAACACCAACATTTAGTATAAAACAGATGTTACAAAGCAATACTTCAGGGCATGCACTGATTGTAAAGTAGTCCTGTAGTTCACAGTAATTTCATTATGTATTCATCCAGTGTTATTTTTTTCTGAAAAGACTACAGCATAAAGACAAAGAAGTTTGGCAATTTTTTCTGGACTACAAAACCTCCATTCTGTGCTCCTTCCCAACCAAATTCTCACTGACTTCAAATGGATGGTGGATATTGGCATATAGAATGGAGCCCAGCATAAAGAATGTAGAACACCACTTAACACTATAGTTACAAGTTGCTTATTTGTACGTTTTTTCCGTATACTGGTCTTGAGAACGCTGAACAAAGTCAAAAGGTAGAGATGACATTTCAAGTTCAAACATTACACTTCATGTAATGCAAAACAAGTGGCAAGAGTTCACACAGTTACAACAGCTGGCTTACTTGCAAAGAGGTTAAAGCAAACCACACCTCAGGACATATAAATCAGAAATACCAAAGCATATTAGGCATCTGTTTTAACCTAAACAGAACTCATCATACTTCAAATATGCTAACAAAATATATCTGCCTAAATAAAGGCTGGGAACATCACACACAAATGTCAGGGTCCCACCACTTCATTTTTCTCAAGAGTCTATAGTCTTGGAATTTCATCTTTGACTCAAGACTTGAATGACACTTACAGCTCTAAAAAAATCTATTGTGGTATTTTTTTCTATTTCAATATTTATCATTCGTTTCATATCACTAACTGTGAAAAACTGAAAAAGAAATCATTGCTTTATATGTGAGCAGTCAAGTATTTCAGAAACAGATACATCCTGGAGTTAAATAACAAGAATTATTTTCCTTTTAGATTTAACTATGGCATCCGTGCTTCCTTTCCTGTTATCCTAATACTCTATATGACAATATTCTCATGACTTACTGAACTCATCCTTGTTTCATCTTGTTTGGAAAAAAAAAGGTGAAAATAAGAATAATGTGAGGCTAATTTTTGTACTGAAGAAAGTGAAAGAAGGTTAGTATATAAGAACTGCAAACATAATACCTACACAAGTAACAGCTCAGCTTTATATACATTTTTCTAGATCATTCTGCCTCTCCAAAGTCAGCTAGGAATCAGGGAACATGTAGGTTTCTGTGTTTTGTCTTCTTGTGTCTCCAGAGCAGAATCTAGCCTTTTGGTTTTAGCCTTTCTTGTGTAATCCTCAGACTTTACACACATACACGAACACTTTCAGCAAAATCACATTGCCTAAATATTAATTCAGTGAATTATTTTTCATTAATCTAAACTTTACAGATCACTGTTGTGAAAAATCAGCAGGAATATTTTTATTCCTTGGCACACAATCTAAGTGAATTATTTAATCTTCTACCAACACCATCTTATGAAATTGAACTGCATAATGTCAAAACTAAGAGAGATGTGAAATTAAATTAGGCAGCACATTGCAATCACTAGTTGCCATAAAATGTTCACTGCTCTGAGTAAGCATTGGAGCCATAAAAGATTTGCAGCTGCTCAGCACTTTTGAAAAATCCAATTACTTCTTTAAAAATGTAAATATGAATTAGACTAAGTATAATTTAGAAACAGTTCAGAAAATTACTAGTAATTCTGTTATGCTCTAGTCTATAAAGAGCACAACACCTTTTCAGAAAATTTCTTAAGAATGTCACATAAAAGTTCACCTTGTAAGGACATTTCTAAATAGCCTCTAATTGCAGATCAGAATGAGCCTAGATGGAGCAGCAGCTGTTCTAAGACAGGGGCTGTGAAATTCTGCATGTATTCCAACTTCACATTGGTTTGAAAGAACATTCCTGCTGATAAGAAACACAGGAGGAAGGTGAAAGCAACAGTTGTGGATGTCAATGAATCTGTGTCGGGAAATTCAGATGGGACACTAGGAAAAGGTTCTTCTCTGAGAGGGTGTCTGGTCATTGGAACAGGCTCTGCAGGGAAACAATCATGGCACCAAACCTGTCAGACTTCGAGGAGCAACTGGATGATGCTCTTAAACATATGGTTTAGTTTCAGGCAGTGTCATGAAGAGCAAGGAGTTAGGCTCTAAGACTCTTATAAGTCCCTTCCAATTTGAGATATTGAGTGCAATTCAAATTACTTAGCAATCCAAGGAAAAAAACCAATCTGTCCCTTTCCTTACAGCATATTCATTGCTATTGCCAAGTCATATTTTCAAAGCAAGTAATATCTTTAAAGTCTGCATTTTCACACCTATCAACTCCACAAGCTGCACACATCCTCCTCAACATTTCAAAATTACACTGCTCTTGCCTCACTAGCTGAGCCTAAATTAGGTAAGTTAAATAACCAAGTTCAGGCATACATAATTTTACCGAAAGGAAGTTACCAAAGAGACTATTTTATAATAATGAAAGAGCAAGAGCTTTAGAAAAGGAAAGTTTACCTAGATCTTACTCTATATTTGCACAAATCAGGTATCTCAACAAACATACAAATTTCTACACAAATTGCGTAGAAATCACTAGATATGAAAAAATTGTGAAAAGCTAACATATAGTAGCAAAAATTATTTTCTTTTTTATTAATTTTTGTTCATACAAAATTGAGATTTTCTTTAAAACCTTCCAGTTAGATCCATATTTTTCCTGGGCAGGTGGAGGGAGAGCTGCCCTAACACATTGCAACAGAAATACTGCAAATGAAATTTTAATTAGAGGAAATAGATAATGTACAATGAAAGCTGTTAAGAAAATATTTAGAGCCCTCTAAATCTCTGAAGGGAAGATCAAGCCTTTCGCTCTTACCTTGGAGTTTGGAGGCAGTAGACATCTTGCAGCATAGTCTTAACCTGGTGTTCGTATCAGCTCTTACACACCTAGGACCTGCATAAAACCTAAATTCTCACTGAAATCACTCTGTTCCTTGTCATCACATCAAGTAATATTTGCTTGTGATAAAGAGTGCCAGACAGCCTCTGCCACATGTAAAGTCGTACAAAAATAGGAAGTATGCTAAAACCATTAGCCCTTCCTTGTCATTCATCCTCACTCCAGTCTCTTACCAGCCTCTCCACTCTTCGATGTCACCAGTGCCTCACTGTGTAGCATTCAAGCAAACTGTTTTGCCAGTTTCATTACATGCTGTGGACTCAGAGTTGAAACAGATCACGCCAATTCATGTAAATCATACATATCCACAGCTCTATGAACCTCTGAAACACTGTAACATTTAAATGTGCTTTTGTTCCTATCACAAATCTAGGGCTCTATACAAAGTCATACTTTGTATAAAATACTTACACTCACAATAGTTTCCTCTGGAAGTAAGTGATATTAGACCTTTTGTAATTATCTGAAATACATATTTCCTTCTTCTAAAGCTATTACCAAATACTTTTCTTTGGGGACGTTACTGGAGACATTAAAAAAGGGGTGGGAGGGGAAGTACACCCACTGCTCAGCAGTGTGGCAAACCAGTGAAAACCAGAGTTACAAAATGCAATCTAAATGCTAATAAAAGTTACACAATTTGCATATAAACTTTAATTCTGCCTCTAGAGTATCACAGGGTGCAAATTTGCAGTGGATCCAGAAAAGACCTTACAGACCGACAGAGGGTCTACTCTCTAAAATGAGAATAATTCTTTTCTTTGTAGATGTCTGATACATTGGAGGAATGAGAAAGTTTGGAGAAGGCAGAAAGAAACAGGGAGACCTGTATCTTCCCTTAAACTTATAGCAGTCGTTTACTTACAAATAACTGAGAATCATCAATGATACAGATGTCTAACTGTGGCCTGGAAAATCAAACAGATGTGTGCCAGTCCTCCCTTACCTACTAATTCCCCTTTACAGATGGGATAATACTTCTCAGGATCACCTCATTAAATAACATAAGGTATCTGTGAAAATATAGAATGACATACAAACAACATCAGACAAATCATAGAATAGTTTAGGTTGGAAGGGACTTTAAAGATCATCTCATTTCAACCTCGCTGACATAGGCAGAGACACCTTCCACTAGAGCAGGTTGCTCAAAGCACCATCCAACCTGGCCTTGAACACTTCCAGTGATGAAGCATCTACAATTTCCCTGGCAACATGTTCCCGTGCTTCACCACCCTCACAGTAAAGAACCTTTTTCTTATATCTAATCTAAACCTATATTCTTTCAGCTTAAAATCATTTCTCCCTTATTCTATCACTATATGCCCTTATATAAAGTCTCTCTCCAGCTTTCTTGCACCCTTTCGGTAGCAGAAGATGGTTAGCAGGGTGCCCCCAGAGCCTTCTTGTATCCAGGCTGAACAAACTCAAGCCTCTCAGCCTGGAAAGGTGCTCCAGTTCTCTCATCAACTTAGTGGCCCTCCTCTGGACTTGTTTCCAAGGTCCACATCCTTCTTATGCTGAGGGCCCCAGAGCTGGATGCAGTATTCCAGGTGGGTTTCACAAGAGCAGAGTAGAGGGGCAGACTCACCTTCCTCGACCTGCTGCTCACATCTCTTTTGGTGCAGCCCAGGATACACTTGGCTGCCTGGGCTGCAAGCACACATTGCCAGGTCATGTTGAGATTCTTCTCAACAAGAAGATATGCATATTTAAGGGATTTGGTTTAGGATGGAGCATGCTGTTGGTTATTTCCATTTTGCAGTAGATATTTAGTGCATGAAGGCATTTGCATGGCTCCTCTTTTTGACTGAGATGTAGGATATGGTGCCCCAAGCTAGCTTCAAGACTGCTGCCTGGGTGGCGTGCTGATATACACCATGCTCCAGTCATTCTCTAATCCCTGTGCTGAAGACTGGGAAAGCCAGTGCCCAACACAGCTTTGAAAGCGTTTAACCCAATCTGGGGGTTTCCTCAGGTTAGGGAGGTCACAAGCATTTATTTTCTTGCTATCAAAGTATTGCAAAACCAATCAAGAAGGCCACAGAGAGGGATTTCAAACTTTCCTCATCAATATGTTATCCTTCAAAAATCTGAGTATTTCCCTTATAATAATAGAATTTCAAAGACATCATCATCCTTTATCCAGTGACATTATCAAATCAGGTAGAATTTTTTTTTTTTTTTGCAGTGGGGGAAAATCCATTAGCAAAAAATAAAATATACATACTTAGTTGATCCCAGCAAAGGAAAAAACTTACTTACTGAAAGTCTCTCCACTCCACTCATGTTTCTCTCTCTTCTATCCTACTTATTACTAGTTTCAGGCCTAGCTTATTATTTATAGCAGAATACCAGTCAGACCCTACAGTCAAAAAACAAAGTCCTTCTGCAATAGGCATTGTCACAACCATAACCAACTGATTTCTTTTCCAGCTAGCCTAGAAGCATTAAATGTAAAATATCCTAGATGAGATGGACAGAGTGAGAAGAGGGTGATAATATGGTTAACATTAGAAGCAATGATTACAACTGAATTTTGTTCTGCATGGCAAGAACATATTCAAAGACATTAATAATGCCACATAGACTTTCTCAGTCCTATCTTTCTAATTAATAATCACAGTTAAATTTCCAAAAGAGATCATACTCTAACACATGCCATTTCTAAACCCTATGCCTCTGTATTAGGTCGCTGTGCAAGCAACTCTCAAAATCAAAGCATTTTAGAAATGTATTCTTTAACAGTTGTTTGCCAGTAGTCACACTAAAGAAACTAAATGTTTTCCAAAGCAGGCCTTTTCTTCTAGTTTGTGTTGGTACCCTTTAATTAGAAAAAAACTAAAAACACCTATTTGAAATGCCATAACCATTTGAAAATTACTTTGAAGACCATCGCTTTGCATAACAGGGATCAATCCAGCTTTTCAGTATTCAAAATAAAAAAGACAAAACACAAGACAACCAAAATTAACTTCCATGACACGTTACTATGCCCACTCAAATGTTAAGACTTACCAAGTATCATCCAAAGTTAAATATTCACTGAGCTAAAGACTTTAATTTCTCCTACGGCCTTTTTCTTCTCAGGTTTCATCCCAACTAGTAACTCATACCTTCTTTGTTTGTCAACTTGAATTTCATATGCCTGATTTTCCTGCTCTTAAGAGCAACTTCCAGACAAACTCAAGGCTAAACAGAACCATCAGCAGAAATGCCAAATAACAGACTGTTTTGCTGTTTGCTCTGGCTGTTTATTTCCCCTCTTTTGATTAGGAATACTTCATCAGACTAATTAAGTACTTTGAAACTTGACTGAAAGGTTTTGTAGAAGTGTACATTTCTCCTAATACTTCAACAACAGAAAAATACGATGACAAAAACACCTGACAAGTAATCTGAAAAAGAAATAAAAAATAATGTAAAAGAATTTCCTGTTGCTTTCAATTCTGAACTTCAAACACATCTGACTCCATATATGTAGAAGGCAGATTGATAGCTGTTACACCATTTTACATTGGTATTATCATTGCCACCTACAACATACCTCTGTGCTTGGGTACAGCCAGGCTACTCTAAATCCAGCACTGTTTTAAAGAAGAAAAAAGGAGCCAAAACGGGTTTCTATCCTACTTCAGTACCTTTAAATTATTAATTTAGCCCTTTAGTGAGTAATCAGGTAAATGACTGAAACGAAAATAGTAAATACAAGGCCATAAACTGAAGCGACTCTCAGGCTCTGAGAAAGAACTGCAGTATCTCAGTTCCCTACAAATTAGCCCTACAGAGAAAGAATTCACCCTAATGATTTCTTTACTTTACCTGGTTGCTGAATGTAAAGCTCATTATCCAGGCTTTGGTTTATCTGCTCCAGCCAATCTTAAGGCTAAATTATACAGCTGTTGTAGACCAAAGCAGATCTTCCTTATTAGGTGGTCTCCACTGTATGCTTCATCAGATGATGAGTAAGTTAACTCGCTCAAGAGAAGTAATTTATACTAAATAAAGTACATGCACTTATAAAGTTCATTTCATTCTGAATTTCTCTTCTCTCTCCTGAATTCTAGTTCAGTAATTTTAAGTGAACTAATCCTTAAAGACACCAATGAAAATATAAAATACCAATCAATCTTTCTTTTAAAACAGGATAAAAGTGTTTCTTATAAATTCATTTTCAATCTAATTTATAACCTTAAGCATAGGTTTGAAGAATTATGAGCCTAAAAAATTTAGTTTACAAATACCTGTCTGCAAATAATGATATAAACCCAGCAAAGCTAGTTAATCATTTTATACTCTGCAGCAATGAGAATAGAATGGAGCTCCATCACGTACTTTACTAGATCCTATGTTACAGAGTCCTCAAGTATCCTACATTAGATAAAACTTTGGCACTATTTAGATTTCAATTCTATTGAAATAGAATTTTAATATAAGTTGGAAAGTGAATGCGTAACCTTATCTAAGCATATTTGACTGCTACATGTAGACATGTGTCATACACTTCCCATGACATGGAGAAGACAAATTCCCCACTCAAAGGTTTTATCAATATTCTGTGTTTCATAAATGCATTTTGACACTTTCTGTAATATTTAGCATCTTTTAATATTTATTGATGCTAAAAAAAAATTTCATGTATTTCTTCTTTAGCTCGTCTTTTTCCACAGTAAGTATATTTTAGCAGTGGTTTGATGAACTAAAGAGACTGCTCTTCTCATTAATACCTGTCTTTCCTTACAAATAGTCTCAATTATATCGCTATTTCTTTGTAAGTTAACCCCAGCTGCCCATAGTCACCTTTAACAGGAACAGAATGTTGAGGCATACAACACAGAAAAACAGATTACTTCATACTAATGCACAACTACTTTAAAATGTATTTACATGTCAGCAAAATTACTGTTTTTTCATAAAAAGACAAAAGGTGATTGAGTCTATTGGGAGGAAATCCTGAGGCTTGTTGGGAACTTCTATATTCTGCATGTTTTACATCTGGTTTTCCTATGAATGGAGAATTCATATTGCTGTATTCTCCCTTCCCCTTGTTTAAATTACTTTATATCTCACTTTTAAAAGAAATAGCCATTTCTTTCAAAAAGGCTGTTGGGACACAATAAACACATCCATCACCCCTTTCCCATTGAAAAAAAAAATCATGCTAATGCTGTAATATGCAAATTTACGTTTGGAAAGTACCACAGCAAGTAAACTTTGACAAATATATATATATATAAAAAAAATTAAAATTGGGAGAACTGCCCACTACTGAAGGGCAGGTTATACTGCTGTGTCAGTATCCAGATCTTAAGAAACTGCACTTGGAGTTGTGCTCTCTGCTTCAGAAGTATCAAAGAGCATTACAATGTTTTCCTAAATTTGCTCTTTTGAAGCAATTTGAAAGGCAATTTTGTTATTTGATAAGATGTCTTGTCACTAAATTCACCTAAACACACATACAGGCACCCCTCCCAAACAGACACACACACACACACACACACACACACACACACACACACACACACACACACACACACGTTGGTTTTACAAAAGTCTCATTTTCTTTATGCAAGTGATTACAACATTGAAAATACTCTGTTATGTGTTCACTGATTATTCCTAAATGATTTGTCACCACTCTGCCACTCAAAGGAGATGGTTATTTCATTCTTCTGAGAAGCTAACTATATTCAAAAGCAGCTGGATGAGGATGGTGGTGTGATATAAATTCCAATAGAAAAATGCATCGTCCATCCATATAGCTGTCCATCCTGAGAAACTTCCGCTGACAAATTCTTGCTATTTTCCATTGGTCATGGGGTTCCCATCAATAAATAGAAGGTCAGTGCAACAATGAGGAGCAAGCAGAATGGAGAAGAGAAGGTCTGATAGGCAGCTGATGGCATGAAAATATCTTCATACTTGTAAATACTGACAACACGCTCTGATACGGGCGGTGAGTCTATATCATGACGAGTTATAGAACCTTTAGGAGGTAAGGGCAGAAAGAAATAATGTCAGATGTACTTTTTCCTATAACTCTTCCAAAGAAACGGGTAGACAGCAAGGTAATTTTTAAAATTGCAGAGGCATGCAGTATTTCACTGTCAGTCAGTAAGACTATTTCTCTGCCTTCTGAAATTAAACTTCTGAATAAAACAAATTCAATTCAAGGAAGCAACAAACATCATTCAAAGGAATTGAGAACTTCTCGTTTTGAAGTTCTAAACTTAGCTTTGGGGAGTGGGGATAGTAGCTATGTAGCCAAGAAAATACATGTTGGACTCTTGTCTTTTATTTATTTTTAAACTTCATGCTGCCATAGTTTCAGTTCATTTAAAAGGGGGTGTGTGTGTGTGTGTGTGTGTGTGTGTGTGTGTGTGTGTGTCCAGTAAGAATAACGCAATTGAAAGATATTTATCAATTTTGGCAAATCAGTTCTGTCAGTAGCACAGAAATCAACTTACCCTGTATTGCTGGACCCCAAGCAAACAGATAGTACCAACTCAAGTGAAGATCTACGATGGTTTCCTCTCGGGGAACATACACAGGGCGCTTGAATCGACACGTGACACGGTTGTTTTCAAAAACCCCTTCTTCATCTCTAGCAGGATTTCTCTGGATTTCTTTAGCCCACTGACCAACATTATAGAAGTGCTGTATTCGGACTCTTCCGTTATCGTCGTGAACACAAGCCATGACATCATCTCCTCCCTACAAGGTAAAAACAGATCGGAAGATGGAAAACAAAAGTGTCATAAAGCATCTCCTCATTTATAGATATAATTATTCAAAACTCATCAAGACCTGAGACTCTCCTTCCTTCTTTCTAAATTATGTGTACACAAATTTTTGGTTCCCTAACCAACTGTCTTCAATTCAATTGAAAAGCACATAAGTGGATAGCAATATTCACTTACACTTTCTAGCAGTTATTTTGCCTTACATACATGACATATTTTTAAGACATGATATCACCCTGACATTATATAATTAATTGATCTGAGGAAGGCTGTTTTCTTTTGTTATTTGTGAAGTTCTGGGATCCTGGTTCATAAAAGCTGCCAACCTTAAATCATTTATGTGTACAAAATCCACTGTGTCAAATCATGGACAGAAAACCAGCAAAAATGAGTAAGATATAGGAGATGAATTTACTACATGTGAGAAAATAATAGTGTAAATTAGAGTAAGTCTTTTCTAATGTCTTATCGTGTTTGCTTAAAGGAGCATCATGTCTCATTTAGCTCTTAAAAGAAAATGGAAAATGTTCAGCAGGTAATAACAGAATACAGTATACCATAAGATAGAAGAAACAAATAATCAATATGTGGCTCTTCACTTAGCATAAGCAACCACCAAAGCTGGCTCTTCTCAAGCAAAGAACCAACAGACAGAAGGAAGTGTGAGACAATTATTTGTATAAGTCATTCACAGAAATACTAAAGCAGTTGCTAGAACAGTTACTCAAGGTCACTGATAAAGCGGTAGAGCACCATATCACTCAGGGATGAGCATTAGCTTTAGAAGTAGTATCCCAAAGAAGCTATAAAATCAAGAACCATTAAAACACTGTCCAAGCTGGATGAGTGGCATTTTACTGAACACCACTGCCACAGCCATCAGTGTCATATTAAATCAGGCCCTACTCCTCCCATACTCGTCTTTCTGATATGTCATACTGAGGATAGACACGATGCCTGCTAGTGTGATCAGCCCTCAGTTCTTTGTCATAGGGAAAGAAGAAAAAAAGGGTGCATTTCAGCACTCTGGGAATATTGATACATGCATTTGAAAAAGATGTGCCAAAAGTGAAGGGTCAACTAGTTAAAACACATGCCCGAATGTTTTCTGCAGCTTGGTGCTGCTGCAGGCAATCTTTCCAGCCTCTGTCTTCAGACTACCATTGCTCTGCAGAACTTATTTTCCAAGTTTAATTTTCATACATCTGAGCGCAAATCCCTCATTTTGAAGTACAAAGAAGCAAAAGTAAAGCTGTTTTTACATAGAAGAAAAAACTAAAAAAGAAAGAAGAAAACATTCTGAATTTCAGTTAACAGTTACAAAATCCTTCTAAGGCACAAAAGCCTTCAAGTGGAAAAGCGTCATGTTATTTGAGACAAGGAAATAGGTCGCAGGACTTTAAAAAAATCTTTTGAGGACATAAAATAGGGGTTTTTTTTCCTGAACTCCTGTAGCTATCCAGGCCACACCATTTTGATTAAGGCCTCCAAAGCATAGCCCATTTCTCACAGCTAAGCTGTTTTGAACCTGAGCCGTTTTACCATCAAAGCCTGTGCATCCCAGAATACCAAAATATCCTGGAAGTAATGAAAAGATGAAGTCAGCAGGGGAACAAGAGAGAAAAAGAGATGCTAGCTCATTTAGTCCAGCTGACTGATGGGCATTGTTAACAGAATCTCTGACAGCTTGTGGACAAATTCTTAAAGGTGATAAGCTGCTTTGAAAACCCTGTCGAGTACTCACATTGTCAGGAATCTAAACTCTTACCAAAATTTGGCTGTAAAACTCTTCTTTACAATAAAAAAACCACAAACTGTTTCTCGTGATGTGAACTGTTCCTTATGACACAAAAAACTTCTATCTTCATTGTGTTTATTTACACTGTCCTATTAAAACATGCATAGTGGTGGCAGAAAAGCCCCTGCCCTCATATTTTCTTTGTATTTCTCATTTGGAGTCTGATAAAAATGCTGTTAAGTCAGTGGAGGTCTTCCCCTTCATTTCTGTGAGTCCTAGCCCAGGATGTCTAAACACTGTATTTTTTCAGACTACTCTTTTCAACATTACGAGAAACTATCCTTTCCTTTAACTTGTGATTTAGGACATAGGCTCAGTATGGTTCTATATAACCAGGAGTGTTTCTGTACATGAACAACTGCATTATCAACTGCATTTTAATCCTAAACATTTTACCAAAGATCACAAAGTATCTTTGCAGAAGTTGCCCGTTGCTCTGGTTTCTTAAAATTCACACAGTGCATGCTTCTGTTTTGCTCATTGAAATTCAATGAAAAGTGAAGCTTTTGAATGAAAAAGCAAGTACAAAAATAAGCATAACACCGAACCCAATAAAATACAGAGGAGAGAGAAGAAATTTTAACAGTTCTGCTTTCTAGAGTAGGTATGTTTAAATTAGCAGGAATCGTCCTGTCACACGTATGTAGCTTCCCTGAAACAACACATAGGTATGAAAGAAACAAAAAAATTTCCAAAACTAAACAGTGAAACACGTATTTATATTGCTGAAAGTCAGCTGATTGAAGGAATGCTAAAACTATTTGCTATTTAGTTTATGATGTGTCTTTTGTCCAAGTTACACTGACATAAAGTGTGACAGGACATTTCCATGTGAATTGGCTTAAGCCTGAGGGCTTTTCTAACACAAAGGCAAAAAGCTAATAACATTCAGCCATTCAGAGCTGAACTGAAATACTGTTGTAGTTCTCACAGAACGGGAAAGGAGATGTCAGGAAGGATGAAGCAGCTTTCTGTGAGGCAAGTTAGGCCTGGCTTCTGCTCCCAGGGGGGCTACTGAATGGTGCTTTATTTTCAGCAAGTCAGTTTTCCCTCTTTTTTTTGTTCTGTTTCTGACTAATGAAATATACAAATACATGTAAAGCTGTGCACATTGTCAACATGAAGAACTGTACATGTCTTACCATTTTCTTGTCTGAAGAAAATCCCACTGCCACCCAGCCATCAGTATCAGCACTCAACTCAAATTCAACATCAGCTCCTATTCTACGGTAACTCAGAAAGTAGTCACACGTCTCCGCATTGCACCCAGGTTTACCATACCTAGATGGAATTGAAAATATACATAATTTTTAACTTGAAATTTCCTGCCATGGAGCTTAATTACTACAAGAAAAAAAACCTAGAAGGTTGTATTCTGGTTATAATGGTAGTAAAATCTATTACAATCCTCTATACATAAAGTAGTATTAATTAAGTGTTGGCAATTATTGGTCTTTTAGCATTAATGCATATAGTATTTAAACAGGATGGCACACAATTACACACAGTATTACTTTGTTGACCTTACTTGCTCTGGTTTTGTGAGTGCTTCATGAAAATATATGAAATGTGCAAGAACTGTAGGTCCATAACTATGACGTCGGTCATTAAATAATGTAGTTTCCTCAAATAATATAGTTCATTCTACAAAGTATGTTCTTAAATAATAGCCATTTATTAAAACGAGTAGGCAACACTTACCAAAGTTTCCCATATCATCAGTCAGCATTTGTAAACATAAAGATATCTGCATTCTTTTCTCAGACTGACCTGAAGCACCCCTTGGTTTTTCCACAGTCATCCACTCTGATTTTTGCAAACGGATCCACAGGAGGAGCAGTAGGGAAAGGGTAACCTGTATAATCAGCACAAGTCATTACTAAATAAAATACAAGGAATAAAAAGCAGAAAGTGTTCTAATTGCCTTTACTTTTCTGATAACTGAGTTATTTGGATAAAGGACTACACTGTGTATGTGACAATCTCAGATGGCCCTAGATACAGGTAGAAAAGTAAAATGAATAACTGAAAACAAAACTTACATCATCATCAGTGATGTAAAACTTACATTCATCAATGCAGGTGAAGAATGCCAGAGGGCAGAAGTTAACATAAGGCAGCAGGACCATGGACAAGTGCAGTGAGCTAACAATTAAGCATCTCCACTCAGCTATCTCTTTGTGCACTTAGTCCCCTCGGGAAATTTGTTAGGGAACTATACGTGACTCCTTAGCCGTAAATGACAGCATTAAGTACAAATGCAGGCAGGGCACCAGACACAGAGCCATAGGAATGGATACTGAAAGGGCCTTATAAGACATCCTCCACTAAGGAGTACAATAAAACACACATTGCAGTAAAAAGTAAGAGAGTATCAAGACAGGGAATCGCCTGCAGTTATAGCCTGCAATCACTTGTGAAGGCAGACCCAGAAGAGCCGGACAATGAGAGTTATGATTTCAAGCAGTTCCCTGTCTGCTGCATGATAATACTCCAAAGAGAAAGTGAGAACATTTGTGAACGGACATGTTCTGCCTTTGCTTGTAGAAGTTGCTGTCTGTTCCACAAGCACAGATATTTTAATAGGACATTCTTTACTTAGCCAGCCGAAAACCAAAGTGCTAGCTGTGAAACTAGAAAGTCCTCTGAAAGTGCTTCATTGAGTAGGAAATGAACACTGCAGTTAGTTACAGCATCAACAAAACAAACACTTGACCTACACAACTTTGGGCATTCAGGAGCCCTAATTCACTTCCCTGGATTTCTGGCAATGCCAACGGAGAGAGAAAGTATGTTGTAAGCTGCAAATCAGGGGCCAGTGTAAATTACCCACTAAAAATGCACTAAGTTTGTGGAATTTCACACCGGCCTGTTAGTGGAGCATCACTGAAACTGAGGTCATAGGACATGCAACTTTCTCACTTCTTCGTTGATTTCAAATCCATTGAGCAAATGGGTTTCAACGCAGCCTATCCACAAAACTGGAGTTTAACATTCTGCCATTTGTATATTAAAAAAACAAAACAAAAAAACCTCGACAACAACAAAACAGAAATCCACAACCACTCCGTTTCTTGACACTTCAGGGCATCACGCGCCCTTTGGAAGCCCCAAAACCCCTTTGCGCTACCAGCCCGGACAGCTTTCCGCAAAGCGACGGCGAGACACCGCCAGCCGGCCCCGCTCTGCGGGAAAGCGGCCGGGCCCCGTC